>OX388324.1:19774838-19821479 GCA_947579605.1 Athripsodes cinereus | reverse complement strand
TTCATAAACAGATTCATACATCATCTTTATTCACTAACATACAATTAATCAAAATTATCCCATTGAATATCTGTAGCCAACATTCCACTACAGGTTTTATTCTGTGTCTTTCATAAGCCATTCCGTTCAATGTCAAAATGTTCTATCACATTTTCCAATGTATTCAAGCAACATAAACAAATTTTCACAAAGTCACAAAAATTATTTAATTCAACAAGGATATACTACATCCAAACATTTCCAATTACAATTCATAAGAGATTACTACGTGTCCTACGCGGAATTAAACGTCATATAAACTCAAACTTCAAAATAATAGGCATGAACGATTAGCAATCACATTGTCTACATTCATCAAAAAGAGCATTACGATTTATCTTTCACACATCCAGATAACATCGTCTCTATATTGATTACACAAAAAGGTCACAAAAAAGTATTTAAACACATCTCTCCTATCACGGCTTTACATATTACATAAACATAACTCATTTTTTATCAAAGAGCGTTCGTTAGTTTACCTTAACGGAATAATTCACTAATCGGACTCAGTTCTCAAATAAACAAGGCATAGGTTACTTCAATATTTCACGATGGTAATAAGCCGCAAAAGTCACATCATTACATTTCAAGAAAATTAATTACTTCACAAAGATAACAAATTCCGTACACGAGGGGTTAATATTCAACAGCAAAAATTCTACATCGTTACATGGTTACTTCTTTAATTTCCAAAAAAAATTTACAAAACATCATTCTACCATTTACGATAATGTCAAAATTTTCAACGATGGTCATCAAAGGGTTAACTGTTTCTTTACTAAATTCAAAAGTTCAGTTACAGTTCACATATACTTGACATTAAAAAAAATTCAATTATTATTCACAAAGGGTTGACAAATTCGGTCATGTTTCACTAAGGGTTAAGTGTATTTATTTTTCAAATTCCGTGAACGGTCGTGAAGGTTTAACATTATTCATTTCGATTTATTTTTAACTTTAATTTTCTTAAAACAAAAATATTTATTTAATATTATTCATCATTATTATTTCGTCACATCACTACGTACGCACACATATATTCTTATCAAAACTCTACTACGCATAATTTTATACAACAACGCTCCTTTAATATTATTTCTCCAAGAGTTCAATAAAAATATTTATTCCAAATGCAACATTTTACTGTTTCAAAAAATTTTAATTCAATTTAATATCGATTTTTATTCTCAGTTCGAAAATGAATTTACTATCAAAATAACATTACAACGAAATTCTGTTTATCGGTAAAACAAAGTTCCTTGTACGAAATGGTTCACTATACATACCACAGTATAGGTAGGTACATATTTCGTTTCATTCCAATATTATTATTTTCAACTATACATTTTACCAGTATTTTGGAGTTCCCGTTTCGCGCGTGAATATTTCTATTACAATGTTGAGGTAGGTTGTATGATGTCTCTTTCTCTCTTGCGACGTATAGGTACATACTATACGCTGCATAGTTATGTATACCACCTTTCGCACACCGCTCGTTTCTCGCGACGCACAACTACGGTATAATATTATTATTTATCCGTACGGCGTTCGATATTATAGATACACACTATATCTTCGTTATTATTATGTAGGTCGGCTCACGATGTTTTGTTCGCGGCCTATAACGAAACAATTCGACGGAATACTTTCACGATACAATTCTTTCTATGCAGCATCGATTTTTTACTCCACATTATAACAATACTCGCGACATCCGTTTGCGCTATACAACAACACATTTATTTTTTAATTACGGACATTTAAATTATTTACTTTACGATTCCTGTTTCATTTTTAAAATTGTTTTCATATACATACACACATCAAAATTATTACACTTTCAATTAATATCAATACACATTATTACACAATAAAGATAAGAATTCTGAACTTCACGATTAGGCATATTCACCACACAATACATTTAAAATTTTAGGGTCTATGATTATCCAAATCATAAAATCCCGAAACGATGCCCACAAATGTTACGTACACGTCCGCCCACCTTGCTACATCCACGGACGAGCACACAAATTGATACGATATCGTCCCACTAGGACGATCGCATCATATCATTTTACAAAATTATCAAAAGAGAAATTATCAAATATTAAAAGAAATGAATTTACATGAATTGTACATAAGAAAAGTATATAAATTGGCTCGTAACCCCCAGCTTCGCTACATACATTTTGCAATGTACGTAAGCGAAACACATAGAAAATTAATTATATTATATAGAGAAAGTAAATAAAGGAAGTTACAATTATATTTGCAAGTAAAACAGATTAATATATTGGCTCAAGTTCATGTCTAGGGTATGAATCTACTTATTCTGCAAGAGGAATGTATTGTGTGAGTGACAGGTACATAGATATACTTACATAAAGTTCAGAGAATTCCTTATCCTTCGGTTTCATCATTTTCTTATGGTCATCATATCATTACTACAGAATATATATAGGTAATTTAAGCAATTGAAATCCATAGTGATTCTTCAGTTAAGTATTTATCTCAGTGGATTAACTAATCCAGGCTTAAGCAACATAGGTTAACTCTCCAAGTAGACATTATTTCAGATTGATACTTATTTCCAGGTTATATTATAGTACACATTTCAATAATAGATACTCCTTGTTAGACATTTATCCCATATAGTTACAATCAGGATTCAAACCTGAGCTTGTCATTGATAATCAAACATTTATATGTAAATCTTGTTCCGGAATTGAACCGGGAATAACTATTTAATGGTACTTTTATTGTTGGTCATCAATACACGCTGTGTATATCATTGGGGAATTACTATAATTATGAGATACGAAAACATATTTTGAGGTTATAACAGACATATTATATTGAAATAAAAGTGGCATTGTGAAATATACATAATTACATAAACATATTAATATACATGGTACAGAGAACAGATCTAAATATAAGCATTGTCAACCTTTTACAATGGTGAGTTTATTTACTTGGCAAGTTACATTATTTATTTATTGGAGCCGTGGATATATGTAAGTATAAATTATCACAAGCATTCGCTTTAGTTTATATAATAAAAAACCACGGAACACCATTACTAGAAATGAGAATTAAACTAGAGGTTACATACTCAGATACGAATACTACTTTAAGAATAATGAAGGATTATTCAATCCAAATTATCGCAAAAGAATTTATGACTTTAGCAAACTGTTACATATGGAAGATCCCGAACATTTCTGACTTGAAATTCTGTTATCGACTCCATTATAAAATACGTTAACCAACAGACATTACTATTCAACATAAACAATGCTTCAATTATATTGAGATAACAGTTACAGGTAACAGTGACAATGTAAAAAGACAAATAGATTAGATAGTTATACATATACAATCATAAGGTTTTGGTCTGTTCAGATATGTTATCAGGCCTTTGGAATACATACATAATATATTATTTTGGTACTTACAAGATTTTCAACTACAATTGGTCGCATGTACAAACGAGACAGTGGTTATCCTATAATGAAACTACGGGTCGCTACACTTGGGTTGAAATATTCTATACGCAAGATGACAAACGCAAGGGACTCCTGATTCCTAGCACATGATGTCAATTGCTCTCCTTGAAACGAAGGATTCCGCATGAGATAAGAATATCACAGCCAGATGACTGTGCAAAGCCTTCTCTTTCCACTACAGGTGTTGATATTAAGGTACTCCCACGGATCGCGAACAGGTGGTCATATATCACTTTGATAGTTCCACATTCCTTTCTCTATTTTGCCACGGACGAAGCCTCTATCAGGGAAGGTTCCTGTTACTCGAAGTAGTATATTCTGTGCAAACTATAATTATTCCAACTGTTGATTTATTGCACTTGTTGCGTTATCCTCGAAACAATCATATATGTTTTATGCAACGATTTAGAGTATTATCGGATAGCATTTCCACGAATAACTTAATTATGGTGATCATTATTATAAGACATTGAAGTTTTTCTGCTGATGGCAATGCAATATTAATCATTCCTTTATTTTATACGGTATTATCACTTTGACCACATATTGTACTATTCTTTGATAAACATTGTTTCCAATTTACTTTACGGAGAAATTTACAAAAATACACGTTGCGTGACGACATTATCGTTACGTCCTTTTCACTGAATTATCACTACCTTTACTCGTAAGATGAGTTATTAATTAACTGGACCGGACAGATAGATATTTATACAATATAAATAATTAAATACAATATACAATTTTGAATTGAAACGAACGATTTCGCGCCAACATTATGGCATGGCTAAGAAGCCAGGCGGGAGGTAATTACGTCACCATGGTCCGAATTCAACTGACTGCAAGAGGACGCGATCGGGACAAGAAACGTTTAACGGTTATTCTTCAAGGGAATGAGAATCATACGATGTTGGGCCGAGTGCACCAGCTAGTCACGTGTTCTTTGTAACGTACAATTATTATTATTATTATGGAAGACTCATAGACAACAAATGGATATTGGAACATTAGCTAGTATGAACTTCTTACACCGCGATTATTTAATGCGTAGCAGCATACAATCTCTATTAAATACACATCCAAAAATATATCATACATTCTTCATCATATATTGGCCGCACACATCATACATATTTTTCAATCAAAATTACTTTCATACTATAGACACCAAAGTTAAATACTCAACTACATAGATTCTGCATTGACCCTTTCACGAAAGTTATTTCTTTTTTTTTTTTTTATTTTAACTGAATATTACACTCCCATTTCACTACAGAAGTTGAAAACTCATTTATATATAATTTATTTTTTGTTTCATTATTATAATATCCTATTATTTATATGTGCGCATCCTCATTCTAAACGAAATGGCAACTCTTTGTACGAGATTATGCCTGATTTGCACTCAATTCGTATACACTTTTTATATGTATTATTAAGCAATTTATGTACAATTTATACATTTACATATTTTTTTTATTTCTATCTATATACACTATTTACTATAACATACTTATTTCTATTTTTAACCTTTCTTTTATGTATAAACTTACTAGTTAATTTTAATTTTCGAGTGTGTGCTTTGACACTTATCACGTTACCCACTGGTGGTGAAGGTACGTCAATATCATTGCTAATGTTTTCATTAGACGAATGTACATCCTCCAAATTTTTATCTAAAGGTGAACGTTCCGCCATTTTGTATTAATTTTTCTATAAAAAAATTCAATTTGAATAACTTTTATAATATCATCAATTTTGATTTAAGAAAATAAAAACCTATTCATATAACACTTACTCTATAATTGTAATATGTCTTTGTCACTACGTATCTAATATACATTTGTTTAATTGCGTATTAAATATAAAAATTTGTAAGCACCTAATGTTTAATTCACAAAGTATAAACTAACAATAATACTTCCATTTGTTCTCACTCATTTTATATAAATTCAAAACAAATGATTATTCAATTTCCAGAAATGACATATTGTATAATATAGATATATTAAGCAATATTTTAAATTATTTCTAATATGGAATATCATACGAATTTTTTTCAAACTACATTTTAATATACTTTACAAAACAAAGATGACTGATCGCATTGAACAAAATGCATCCAAAAAGTATAAACAAGGATTTATTATTTGTTTGTATTACGCAAAATCCAACCTAACAACATCTCTCACTCAAGTTATTTATAATATTATTAAATGCAAGGGTAATGAAAAAGTACTTTTTTTTTTTTTACTTCATCGTCATATCGTTCCGTCAAATACTAATGACTCGCTCAACAAAAACAAATATTATACAGTATTATTTATGTATTCTAATACCTAACTATAATTAAAATTCTTGATTTTATTTTTTTTATTTTAACTTTAACAATTTAATTTATTTTTATCATAAAACTAATTTATTATTTACGAAAAATATAATACCTAATTAATTTTGTACATTATTTCTTTAGAAATAAATTTATACACAATGAATATTTAAAAAAAATTTATCTCCCTCCATTGGATTTATTTAATTTGTTTTTAACAAAATAACAAAATTTTTTTTGACAATAAAAATCGTCATTTGACAATATAAAAATCGATAAAAAAATCGTTACCTTCTCTAATTAACACTTAAATACAACTATAAATTTATAATTTTTTTTTTTATTAAAATTACCCGAATACTATCAAATAGATTTTTTTTTTTTTAACCTAATATTATTATTAAATTAATTATTCTAATTATTTTAACATCAACTTATATTATGCCTAAAATAATTTTTATCATAAGATTAATAAAGAAATTATTAGTACATTTATTTATATTCACATTCAATCATTCTTAAAACTTTCTTTCCATCCTGTATATATGCAGATAATATTATAGGCATGGCATCAATATGATTATACCTATAACATAGTACTTTGCGGTTCTATAATAAATTCACAAGCCGCTAATATTGATAAGTCATAATTTTGTTACACGCACCGTCAAAAACATTATGTTGTAGGTATCTTATACCTATAAAGACCAAATTTTCAATACACCAATCGACCATACAATATAAATGTAACTACCTATATACCTATCTGATTATTTTATGCAGACTTCTATATTTTAATATTGTAAATTGAAATTTTTTTATTTCGATTAATTTTTAGTAGGTAATTGACTATCTTATTAAACTAAATATATGTATCTACATATATGTCTCATTGTTTTAGCAAAATCATGGCATTGAAATTCCAAAGAAAATACATATCACAAAATCACTTACCCCCTTCGTTGGAGTATATTGCTTGGAAAATTAACGAACTGCAATTCCTTACTTTGTAATGTCATGAAAATGTGAAAATGTCCTGTATAATTCCTTCAATACTATAATTTATTTTCCTTCTGTTATTTGCATTTGTTATCCTTCTGTTATTTTGTTATTTGCTGGAATAATTTCATATGGCATTAATATACACATCACACATAGCACACAAATAATTTTCCTTTTATGATACAAATATTTACTGAAGGAGAGTAGAATACAATTTATGAAACAAAATATATTTTACTTTATCAAATTCATAACCAATCAAATATAAGGCACTGTTTTTACTTTGTTTCTTGTTTATAAAATTTGCAAAATTGCTAGAATTATTACTCTTTAAAATATTACAAAAATTGCAACTGTTTTTAACAAATATTTTTCGGCGATTCTATTCTTTAAAAGAATAATCGAAAGCAAATAATACCTAAATAAATTTTAAATTACCTATTGTAAGGTTTGTAACATCAGTATTATTTTTTTATTTAAAAAAAAAAAGTAGGTTATATTAAATTAATCTTTGCAACATTTCTTTATAGCAACATGTGGCTGATAAAATTGCAACAAATCATATGCAATGCAAAAAAAATATACTGTTGCCAATAAATTTACATAGCTTCAATTTTTTTTTTTTTTTAACAATTATTAATGATATGATTACATATATGAAGCAAATAATTTAATATTTAAAATTTTCTTAAAACTAATACTTATAATTAGGTATTGCAATTACAATGCGACAACTCAAAATAAAGGAATTTCCCCCAATTAAGGCAAAATTAGCCTCACGTGGGCGCAAATTAATGTGGCGTTATTCGGTAGAGCATGAGAAAAGATTAAATAAAATTAGTAAGAATCTTCCATACAGAATCTTAGTTTACATATTTATCCCAGAGCATGGGTTGAAATTCCTTCATAAAAAATGCAAAAATTATATTCTACGAAACACTCTATATGGACTATTCTGGACTTTCATATTATGAATATTTTAATACAATTTATTAATAATTAAATATAAAATATATATAATTAAGAGACAAATCGGTTGTGCATCATATACAAAAAAAAATGTATGAATAGATTAAAATTACCCAACTACATTGGAACATGGTATGAATACAACATAATTAAAAACTTTAAAATCTACATTACGACCTGATCAAATTCCTTCTGTGGGTACCCCTTCCAGACATCCATCCCATATTTATCTTTAATTGTAGTCTCTCTTACTCCTCCCAGACACAACTCAAGACTTCTTCATCCACACAGAATAAACAGTATCGATCTCAACATTTCTTCCAACATAGTACAGCTTCATGCAGTTCAATACATATGTAATTAATGTGATTCCACAATTTATCACGAGTCCATGTCTTGTATCCGACTTAGAATTCTATTCTAAGTGGAAACCAGAAACTATGAAATAAGAACTCGGAACTAGGGACTCGTAACTAGGGACTCGGAATTATGAGCTCGGAACTAGGAACTCGTAGCTAGGACCGCATCTTAATGGCGGATTAATCACTAATTCACTGTTATAACATTATATATAAAAATTGAATGAATATCTTTAACATCCGATATGAATTAAAATAAACTTTTTTTTATATATTACACAAAACTAATTTGATTTATACATGTCGAGTTGTCGTGAGAGAATGCGAAGGTACGTGCGTTTCTCTATCTAATTCCGCTGAAGAATGATTGTTGCAAATTTCATAGGCGACTTGTGGGTGAACAAAACTTTATTATCCACACTTCCTTTCCGCAATGTTGCAAACATTCAAAAATTCATATTCCTAACAATTTTAATGTGAATTAATCTGTCACAGTAGGTATAGATGTTTATTAATCGAGGAGATGTTTCAGGATTCTGGAATTAAAAATAACCTTCCTGGTTTACGTAATATCACTTCTTACTTAATCTGAAGTTTGTATTATTCTCCATTAGTTTATTTTCAGAAAAAAACTTAGAAATTCTTCTTATTAAAAGCCGGTTTCCTTATTATCTTTAATAAGAATTAATGTTCTCGTTTCCTTGTATTATTATTTGAAAAATAATTAAAAATTCATTACAACTTGTGTTTATATAGAAGTTATCCATGTGTATTATAATTTGTTTTGTAGAACCTATTTACACACGTGTATCCCTAATTATAAGCAGTATATTATATCGTAGACTCTGAACCTTCGCAGACCTACTATAACGTACTTGGTAACTAAAAAGTTTTTGAAAAGGCTACATACATACTATCACGGCATTCCTTACGAAACTGAAGACACTGGCTGAATAGGTTGATAAAAATAATAATTATAAAACTAATATGGACGGTTTGTCGATTAACTAACCCAATTATACCCAAAGGCAAATATTAAATTTTGTCTGTTACATAAATATGGAAGTTATAATATTTGTTTACTAACCAACAGAAAAATTCTTTGAAAATCTCAACCGGGAGCTGAAAGAAACGAACACTTTAAATAATGGAAATTATAATCATTAAAGTTTATTATTTCACTTACTATCTCTCTTGCGGGAGTTAATGTGTTCTAGATAAAATTTAGTAATTTTGTAGGTATAATGAAAGAATTCTTCTACCACCTATTCTACTACCTAAACACCGACACAGTGAATAATGAAAGAACTATTAGGATGTAAGTTTACCTATAACTTAACGGTGTAGATAGAATGATAGAAATATTATGTTGTAAGTTTACCTATGCTTTAATCAATGCAATAATAATTCTAAATGTTGTAGATATGTGTTAGAGGTATGTTAGGTATTCAATAAATAAAAAATAGATTAACTAAAACTCTAAATGTGCCCTTTTGGCGGTTCGTTTCACAAAACGACGCTAGATAAATTTTCTAACTTATTATTTACTAAACAATAATAAAACTATCAGGTTGCAAGTTTACCTACGTTCTTAAAATTTGATGTGTAGATGTAGACAATGTTATATATTGCCGGAGAATCCATGAAACCTCCTATGTGTGAAATATTTCAAAAATAAATTATTGACACCAAATTAATAGTCTCATAGAGCCGGATATACGTTATTATCTTCATCGGTATATACCGATGAAGATAATAACTTATACTTTAAGATATCCATGGAAAAGGCTATTGAAAGAACTTCTTGTGTGCTGCTTTTTCCTTCATAATTCGTTAAAGCTCGCGTGTCTTTAAAAATGTAACTATAGATTTAACAAGATACGTAATTTTCAAATTCCGAGTCAACCAATAGAAAATTTTATCCAGCACAACGTTTTTTTTTTAAATCTGTAAAATCATGATAAATGCACATAGCGATGGCATAGCGCACAGATGTGGTAAGTGCAGTTTTCATAGTTTTGAGATAATCAATGTTGAAAGTTTGAGATGCCATACCAGTTAGTACTAACCACACATAGTTTTTGTTAAATATCTCGTCAACGACACAGAGTAACGCAATAATATTCTTAAGGAACATACTTCAGATGATATAGATTCACATGCGTATAATAACTCATTTTCGGTAAAAACTGCACTCACCACATCTGTGCGCTATGCCATCGATAGGAGGTTTCGTAAATCCACCGACGGTGTACATAAGTGTATCATATAGCTAATATGGAAAAGATAAGTACTAAGGAACCTTTTCAAGGAACGGATGCTCCTGCGTCTTACTAAGGAAATTAATTTCCTTGTTCTTACATATTACCTATTAATAATAATAATTAAGTTAAATAAGTATGAAGGTAGTTATAGAATGTAGCTACGTATTTTTACTGTTGATTTTATTTATTTTTTTATTATTTGTTTATTTACGTGTCTATAAGTAAGTACAATATTATGATGTGAGCTTTGTATTTCATTTACTACCCCGTTTTTGTTTTATTTGAAGATGTAGGTATATATATAATATATATATTTATTATGGAGAGAGAGGAAAAAGTCAAAATCACAACTTTACCATGTGGGAACAGTGATATGTTACAACTAGATTCGCAATGTCATACAAATATTCTCTAAAAATGTGTACCCACCCGTCGAGGTACAATACCTGAGTAATATATATTCATCTCTTTTCTTTTGTGTATATTCATCTCTATCTACCGGCCTTTGTCGTCTGTAATAATCCCCATTCTCATAATTATTGTCTATCTCTTGTTATCTACAAACAATTTATATGTGTGTCGCTTTTTTTTTTCAAACTAAAAATTGCGGCACCAAGGACCGCAAAGAGATTTTATTGATGGTACATGTTTGAGATTCATATTGCAAATCTAGGTATAACATATCACTGTGTGGGAATCTTATTGTCGTCTAAAATATACAAAATGTCACAATCAACAGAAGTACACAGAGTTGCCACATTAACAATTAGGTGCCTAATACTGTTAAAGTATTTTTTAAGTTTCACAATAGGTAGGTATAGGTAATTTTAATTTAATAAAAATAGAAATACTATTAAACACTGTCAAATATTCTATTTAATAGGTATTAAATCTGAACGAGTTTTCTTGAGGATGGCTACAATATGTCAGTTATTTTTAAATGATTTAATTGAAATTAATAATAGATTTCTACAGTATACATACATACCATCACGCCGCTTCCCTCGCGGGGTAGCCAGAAAGGATCGAGCGCCACTTCCTTCTATCCTTGCATACATCTTTCGCTTCCGTCACTGTCATACAATTCCTCATGCATGCTCTCCTGTTCAATGTGCTCAACACATGACCGTCCTGTAGGATTTGATTTCAATGATCTTGCCATTTAATCCTAGGACGTCCACGTCTCCGAGCACCATACCTCTCAGCCAAATATATCTGCTTAGTCATTCTGTCCTCATTCATTCTTTCCACGTGCCCAAACCATCTTAACTTATTTACCTACATTCATCCTTGTTATTACACCAACTTTCATTCCACATTCCTTTCGTATATCACTGTTACGCACACGATCTCTCAGACTTTTCCCACACATCCTTCTCAGTTATCTCATTTCAACTGCATTTAAGCCACTTTCATCCTTCTTTAACCATGTCCACGTCTCACTTGCATACATTTCTACAGTATAAACACAAAAGCTTTAAATTAAGCTTTGCATAAGAAAATACACCCGTCAAGTTCTGGGACAGACACCATCATGTATTGATCATTTTTGGATAAACGAACCGATAGAAGGACTAGAAAATATTACAGCGCTAATATGGAAGAATTCTATTACAGATCATCATACAACGATACTTGTGAAAAAAATATTAGTAAATAGAACAAACTATGAGCGAACATCAATGACTTTAAAGTGTGCAAGGTTGAATATGGAATATTTAAAGGGTTTGTTACTGTCTGAAAATTGGTCTCGGTTATATGATTGCGGTGGTGCGGAAGATAGTGCTTTGGCTTTCCATGAGATTCTTGATAAACATATTAAAGATGCAACGTCCCTTGTTGAAGTTAAGAGCAATATTAAATCTAAATATAGGCGTATTAAGCCATGGATTACTCATGGACTTGTTGTTTCTATAAGAAACAAGGAAAAATTATATAGAAGGACTTTGCAATATCCGAACGATGTTGCGACAAGGACAATATTCAGGCAATATAGGAATATGCTGACTAATCTTATTCGACAAGCAAAGAACAAATATTTTGCTAAAAAGGTTGAACTTGCTGGACAAAGTGCAAAGAAAGTATGGGATACAATAAATGAAGCAATAAATAAAAGAAAGAAATTTAGTCCTATTACTGAAATAATTATTGAGGAGCAGATATTAAATGTTTCAAAGGAACCTAAGAAATGTGCAAATGTTTTTAATGATTTTTTTACCTCTGTGGGAGCTGACCTTGCACGTAAGATTAATAATATTGCTCCCAGTGTTATAAATGTTGATGAAGGAGATTCACCAGTTTCAAGACAATATAAGCAGTTTGAGATCGTGAATGAGAGTGAAATCGAAACTACATATAGTGAAGTCAATGAAGGGTGGAACGTCGCCTGGTTTTGACGGTGTAACTGTTGAGATTTTAAAGACTAATCTTGCACAACTGGTGAGGCCACTCACTTACATAATTAATAACTGTTTAAAGGAAGGAGTTTTCCCATATATCAGTTACTTCAAGTATTGCTAAAATCTATGAAAGAGTAGTGAAAAAAAGAATACTCAAATATACTGATGATAATGCTATATTTAGTAGAAATCAATATGGGTTTAGAGAAGGAATTGGGACAGAGGATGCTATTGCCAGATTGACATCTGTGGTCTGCAATGCATTGGATAATGGTTAATAATGTATTGGATTATTCATAGACCTACAAAAGGCTTTTGATAGTATTAGCCATGAGAGATTAATACGTAGACTAAATAAAATTGGGTTCGATGATGCATGTTTAAATTGGTTAAGAAGCTACTTATATAACCGAGAGCAGCATGTCAGGTTGAGAGATGTGTTGATCGACCATGCTTGTTCCACTTATGGCATACCACAAGGCACAGTCTTGGGGCCTATAATGTTTTTAATATATGTAAATAATCTGTTTGATATAAATATTCGATCTGAAATTGTTTCTTTCGCAGATGATACGGTGATGTTTTCTGTGGGTGACACATGGGATGAGGTTGTTGAAGTGGCAAATGTGGAGATGGGTGTTCTAAGATCATGGTTCGACCTAAATTTGTTAACGCTGAATGCTCGAAAGACTGCTGTGTTACCTTTCTCTATTAATGAAAAAAATGTACCTAAAAATTTGGATGTTAGAATCCACCGCTATGATTGTGATATGAAATGTTATGGTGAAGAAACTGAATGTGTTAGATTGAAAGTACATAGTTCGGTTAGGTATTTGGGTGTGCTGGTTGATTCGGAATTAAAATGGAGAGATCAATTGTTTATGACTGTAGAGAGATTGAGAAAGATATTTTATGTATTTTATCGTCTCAGAAGTTTTCTATGTACGAATGTGTTAAAAATGGTTTACTATGCTCTTGCGCAGTCGGTTATGCAGTATGGAATAATAGGATGGGGAGGAATATATTCTACCAGCTTGAAGCCACTTTACATCATACAGCGAAAAATTATTAAGATTATATTGCATAAGCCGAGTGATTACCCATCTGACCAACTGTTTTCTGACTTTGGAGTATTAAGATTGGACACAATATATAGGAGACAAGCTGTACTGCGTATTTGTAAGGAATATATAACTGATCCGATCCACCCGGTGGAGTGCATTAGCACATTGCCTCGTTTAGGTGGTCTTATAAAAATACCAAAAAAAAACACAACGTTTGCGCAAAACCACTACTCCTACCTAGGAGTGAAGTGGTATAATGCTTTGCCGGTGGATTGCAAGGATCTAGCAAATATTGGTATAGCTAAGTTTAAGTTAGCTTTAAAAAAGTTAATGAAGTAGATTTTTCTTCTCTTTGGGTATAGATTATTGATGATTGAAAGTGTACCTTATTGTTATTTAATTTGTACTAACATGTTTATTTTTGTACGATGTGTTTTTCTTTTTCTTTTCAAGTTTATGGAAAGTTTCAAGATTTATTCTGGTAATGTTTTTGAAATTGTTTTCTTTTTATTTACTTTTGTATTGTTTTGTAATATTGTAACAATGTAGCTCACTTCAAAACACGAGATTTTCTCTTTTTGAAGTTGAGTCATTGAAAAAATAATGTTTTATTTATATGAATATGTTAACTATGTAAATATGTTATAAAAAAAAAATTATAAATAAATAAAAATAAAAAACTCTTGAATTATCAGTACTATACTATACTTTACCCTCACGCCGTGTCCCAGGTGGGGTAGGCAGAGAGAACGGAACGCCAAACAGATCTATCTTTACACACTTCCTTCGCTTCCTCCACATTCATACAGTTCCTCATACACGCACGTCGGTTCCTCTTACTCAACACGCGGCTGTCCTTGAGAATTTGGTCCACGTGATCAAGCCACGTGGTTCTCGGACGCCCGCGTTTCCTCACACCCTTTCTTTCAGATAAGTATATCCTCTTTGTCATTCTTTCCTCTTTCATTCGTTCCACATGACCAAACCATCTCAATTTGTTTACACGCATTCAGTCCACAACAGTCTTCTTGCACCCGCTCATTCTTCTAATATCCTCATTCTTCACTCTATCACGCAGTGTTTTACCAACCATTCTTCTCAACGATCGCATCTCTATTGCATTTATTCCACTTTCGTCCTTCTTCAACCACGTCCATGTCTCGCTTGCATACCGCAATATTGCAATTATCAGTATTAATATTGCAATTATCAGTATTAATAGAATAGGTAATCAAAGTTTTATTTAATGAATTATGTTGAAATTGTGTTGGCGAGTTGATCAGTAGTCTGAAGGTAGAGTCTTAGTTTTCAATCGAGATATCCTAGGTTCAAATACTTCCGCTGAATACCTACCCACTTCACCTTAACAACACGAGCACATTAATACTGTGAGTATGTTTAGAGTTCATTTGAATTTATTTCAAACTCAGACTAATCTTAAACAAAAAAAAGCAACGTTGAACCCATTAACTAACACAAAACATTTTTTTCATTCTTTAAAAATGTAATGAACGTTAGAGCTTTTATGATAAAAAGAAATAAAATAAAATAGAAACAATAACTATCTTAACTACAAAATATAATAATATTATCATGATTTCCATGCCGTATAATGTCGAATAATTCTACTATTATTACCATACTAACCCGAGATAATGGCATTAATGGGTTAAATGCATTAAAATAAAAGCTTTTTAACTCTACTGTACATAATGGGTTAATATTTAACTTAACGTGTAAAAAAATTATACTACTTTTGTATTTTCTAGTTGAACCTTATAATTTATTAATTAACATTTTTACACTAAGCTTTTTCAGCTTTGAAACAGAGTACCTTGTTATTAATTATTGTCATTTATTAGAAAAGTTTTAATTTAGGTAGTAAAAAAAATTAATATCGAACTTCATTGCGTCGGTTGCGAGTGAGCACATAGTTGAGAAAATCATTTTTTTACATTTCTTTTTTATTGTCTGTACAGATGTTCAAAGGATGCAAGTTTTCCTAGATAAAATTGTTTTTTTCTTGTTGCATTCAGGATCGTATCCAGAATTTTCTCTAATGGGGAGGAGAGCAGACTAAAACAACTTTATTGTCTCATTTTCAAAATTTGAAAATATGGTTATAACACATAAAAATCAGCACTGAGGTATGCCGCCCATTCTAATTTTTCGAGAACAAAACAAATGTAAAAAATATGAAAAGGGCTTATTTCGAGCAATGGAAACAGCATTGGCTGTGAAATAAGAAGTTTAATAATTCATTTACTGTGTCAGTGTTGAAAATCTATAGGTAATTTCATAATGAAATTCATAGGTTTCTACAAATATTTTCTTCTACTATTTTGATTTTTATGGAGAGACGTCTTTCGTCTTTCAAGAACATTGTTACTAAATTTGACATTATTTGCAAAAAACATAATTTAAACTGCTCATTCTTGACAAACTTGACTGATTAGAAGAAATAGTTTGAATAAGAATAAATCAAAGTAATATAAGGAACATAAAGTAAAATAATATGTATACGTATCTTGTAATTTTACCTTACTAAACAACGTGTTTGTTACATGAATCTTAACAAAACTTGTTGATAGATGTTCGTTACTAAATTAACAATTTCGTATTTACATTCTGTCACAACTCTTCAGTTTGTCGACATCAGACGACCAAAAGCATCAAAGTTATGTAACGTTACGTTATGTTGATTATTACAACTATCAAACAAACTTTGGCTTGAGATGTACAACCTACTTTACAGTTATATAAAGCTCTGAGATTAGAACCTTATTATTAAAGCTTGGTAGGTAACTACAGTGAAATGGTATCAGATACTACTTTGATGATAATTATTAAGTTTAATGTGATAATCTTCTTGAAGATTGTGTAAAGCCTAGATGCTGAATGCTTGTCTGGATAAAATACGAAATTATTTAAGTTCAATTTCGGACATATTTCACAAAGTGATGATTGAAATAATATTTTTTATCAGATAATTTATTCGTATTTTAGCTTAAATTCAAAATAAAGCAAAGTTGGCATGGAACCGGAAGAGAAATATTAGAGTTTTGGCTGAATATAATTTTACGGGAACCATTAAGGCCCAAAATTACAATGCAGGCTTAAGATCTTCCTTAGCCTTAAGAAACACATAAAGCTTCGCTTACCAAAATTAAGCGAATTACAATGTCTCCTTAACACGAATTTGCGGCTTAACCTACTCCTTAAGTTAAGAAATACCCGGGGGTGTCCTCAGCAACGTTAAGCTCGCTTAAACTCAGTTAACTTTTTCATCACCAGGAGGCGCCGCTAGTTACAATTTTTTCGTTACTGACCCTGTTTCGTCGGTAACGAAAAAATCCAAGAGCGTTCACGAAATCAAAACAACACGAAAAATGGCGCGCGTCCCCGTTAACATGTCAGATGTGAGGTTAATGCATAGACAAAATCACGATAAAACAACTAGTAGGGCTACCAACTTAGCCATATTTGCGGCTTAGTCAAGTCGCAGTGGAATATTGATTGAAATTCTCGTGTGAGCAGTAAGCTCGACTTAAATTTTAAGCCTCCTCACCAAAGCTCCACGATAAGCTACTGATTGTAATTTCGGACCTAAGTCGAAAGATCTTAATCCATTCAAGATTTGAAATAGAAAATCCCAAAAAAAAATGCTTTTATGTTTTCTATTTAATGTTTCACGATTTTTAGACCTAATATTGTAATAGTGAGAATGATAGAATTGGTAATGATTTCAATGAACACCAATATTAACTACCAGCCTAGAGCCAATTCGTAAGCGTGAGGACGTCTTTCTCACTTATGCTGATTAGATTTTGCACTATTTTAATTTATATGATTATGTTTGACTATTTTTGTAATCTGCACGTTGTGCTTTAATTCAGTCACACAATAAAAATTTAAACAATATATTTTTTCGAGACTAGACACAAAACGTCGATTATTATTTTAATTATAGTTGAACATTATTATGGCAAAACATATATATGTGTGGGCTTAGCAGAAATGCCACGGAAAATATTTGGCCATCTAAACATTATCAGATTAATACTAATCAAAATAATCATTTATTCAAAATAAGGAAGACAAAATTATTCTGTTCTTGGCCTTCATCGCCTGTTTTAATGTTTTTTTTCCCATTATCTTAAATATTTTCTAATTGTTTCCTTTTTTCAACGTCACTATTTTTAACTTTTCAATAGTTAGCCCTTCAGGCCTCCCTAATGGCCCGCCCGTGAGGACAATTTTGGTTTGAATGTGCGGATAAGTAGGAGTTAAAGACTCCTGAGGTATCCGGGTGTGTGGTGGATCTTTCTTCAATTCTCAATAGTTAATCGTTTTATTTGAAATTATAATGAAATGCTTCGGACATTAGCCAACACGACATAAATTATTATTATGTGGGCAGTGTACGATTTCAGGACGGAATCCTTTAATATAATAATTATTATAATGTTACATACGATTAACAACAAACTTTTAGACTGATATGTTATAGCAAGAGATGAAGGCAGATAATTTCATCAAAAAATAATAGGTATCAAGGTTTACATACTTTTAATTAAATGATAGTTACATATTCAAATTACTTAATTAAAAAAATTAAAATGTATTGAAACAAGAATACTCCTTTATTTTTCACATAAATTGTAAATTAAACATACGAAACTACCATTTAAGGCTAAAAAAGATAACATCACCTCATTTTGTAGTGCTTGTATTTTAAAAGAAATACTTAATAAATGTTTTTGTCAATGTTATTATTAACAGAAATTCTCTCGACTATGTCAAGCTAGCTGGTCGAAAGCGCTCGATATGTAATCATTAGTACAAAAAATAGTATTAACATTTTTATACGTTTTTAAAATTGTTTAAGAAATAAATTATTTCTTAATATAAACGCGCAAACCCTTGATCAATGCCCTAACAATCTCTTGAAAATCGGTTAGTGAAACACGATTTGAAGTGATCAACAAATGTGTCATATAATAATATTATGTCAGCTGCCTGAGAGTGTTCATATTACTTTACATAAGTCTCTGAATGCAATTCAGTGATGAGTTTTGACTTTACATGCAAACGTTGTCGGATATTCAATCACATAAATGGTCCCACTTGTCGCATGGTCCTTGCTGGAGCATGAAAGTTTATTCGACATGGAATATTAGAACATGATATCTGACCATGTCTCTTGTACAAAATAATCAAATCAGACAACATTCTTCTATCATTATAGTCCTAATAAGTTCATTCAACAAATACTCATAAAAACAAATACTCACAAATACTCATAAAAAAAGTTTTCTTAAATAAACCCATTGTGTAGTAGATTCGCTGCAGAAAGTGTAGTAGATTTTGTATTAGAAACTGGACTAATATGTCAGAAATTACATAGCTTTAAACACATACAGAGTGATACAGAATAATGGGAAGTTTGGAAATAAGTAGTGGCAGCCATGAGCAGGTGGCAGCACAACGAGATAGTCAAATTGAGCTTACAGTTAAAGTTGGTAATCATGAATCACTGGAACAGGCAACAGCGTGGATTCGCCAAAAATGTTATATAAAAACAGTGATAATTTGGAAGATGTGAGAGATTCGGTGTTTAATTGTTAGGTAAGCATGTAATCTCAAAATTCGGATAGATTCCCTTAATCTCCAGATTTATCCGATTGTGATTTTTCTTGAGAGGCTATCTCATGAGGAAAGTGTACAAGACTTGTTCAAAATTTCTGGATGATTTAAACAAATAATTTAGGATAAAATCCACAATATCAGAGATAAATAAATAAATATTATCGATGTAAGAGTGGTCAATGAGGAATATAAACAGCAAATGAAGAATGCACCCGTACAGGAGGACGCCACCTAAAGGACGTTATTTTTAAAAAAAAACTGATAAATTCCAATTTTTTTTTATTAAATGGCAAGTTTTATGTTTATATTACTACGAATAAAATATTCATCATCTATCTCTCTTGGTTTTAGTGAATTGTTAATATGTTCCCATTTTTTTGTGTCACCCTTGACATTTGGCGTCCAATTTTATATGAGTAGTCCGTAAGGTCATAAGTTGTATGTTTTTTTGACCCATAAACGGAAATAACTTGTTTTTCTTTCTTTCTTCACTAACAAGTATCTATGTAATTATGTAATAGAAGCTCCAAAAATAATTTGTATCATCCAAAAACTATGTTGAGAAGGAATGAGAAACATTTTCTGAGCCTTTACAGATATGTATAAAGATACTGACATTAATATTATTATTTCTTTTTGGGGTATTCTGCGAAAGTACTCTGCGAGGATATTATGGACACCGAAGTATTATCTTAATTAGCAACATCATTACGGGACAATTAATCATTGCAAAGCCAGTGATAAATCATTAATGGTTTCACTTCCTCATGTGTAATTTCATTATAGAGGTTTTGAAGAGGTGTATAAAACCACTCTTAAAAATCACAGAAAAAATAGCTGTTATTTTTATTCTCAATTAACTGATTACTTTATTCCTTGTTAGATATTTTTTAACTATTATTTATCGTGTCAAAACTCAAAAAAACCCAATTAAACTGATCTCTAGTATTTACTGTGCAAAATGCACAGCACGTAGAGATAGGTCAAAAATAGCCTCTTTGGAACAATGGACACTCCATCAAGTGTAACATGATTTGTGCTGTATCACAGTCACAAAAAAATATTTATTTTGTGTTACACGTATTGTCTTACATTGTTTATATTCGTTTTATTTTACAAAAAAACTTTTTTGGATATTATTCATGTGTTATTGTGAGTTCAGCCCTCCAAAATGGGGCATTTAAAGGGAGTTGTAACACTTAGTATGAACTATTTTCTCGACGGAGGTTTTAACAGTTTTTTTTTAGGACTTCACATTCGCAATGGCATGCCCGTGGGGAAATTTTTGATTTTCAGATATTCGGGAGTGAGGTGGATTTCTTTTCAATTGCTCTTTATTTTGTTCTTTAAAATTAGTCAGAAAAATGTTAATTATATACAAAGATGTACTAAATCGGTAATTCAAAGAAAAAATCGGTCATGTAGCCGACCAAATTTTGCATCCAGTTTTGAACTGACGTTGGTTGTAAGACAATATATTGCTAATGCTTGAAGGTCATCGATGTTGGAACACAAAAATTACGACAAATGAACCGCGCTGCAAGTATAGTAGGTATGTCTATGATTATATTATTCATATTGTCAAATTGGTACAAATATTATTTAAAACATCACAAAAATATCCCTACGAACTCGTAAACTAATTTTTCATGAACAACCCTTTCATATTAATCGAATCAAAACTTTTTTATTGATAGGTATTGCTACAAGCGTTTATTGAATAATTAAGTAACGTTATTAATAATGGAAAGGCGACGTATGATTTTCATAGCCATCAATAAAATTAATATGTTTTCGTTATCAAGGCATAAATCACTTTTGATTTCATTCAATCAACCCTTTCATAAATTATTTTAAATAGCTCCGCCTTAAATAACACGTTATAATCATTCAACTTAATAAATAACAGTTATTCATCATAATTTCATTGACACCTCTATACAAAAAAATTATACATGTTAATATTGGTTTGTATTTATTTATTTAAAAATAGAATACACAGTGCTGTATAAATATTTAATTTTTTTCATAAATATTAATGGATGTTTGAAAGTCTTTTTTTATAGGCACATATTATCATTTATAGTTTAATTTATTTGAAATGACATTGTTATAGGTACCTACAATGAGGTATACAATAATGAGGTATTGCGGAGGGCTAGAACAGATAGAGAGATGTTATCCAATATAAAGATGAAGAAGATGGCATATTTGGGACACGTACTTCGAAATGAGAAATATAGTTTACTCCAACTCATTTTGAAGGGAATAATTATTGAGGGTAGTCGCGGTGTAGGAAGGCGGCAGATGTCCTGGCTGAGAAATATCCGAGAGTGGACCAGAGTTCGGAGGGAAGAGGAGCTGTTCCGGCTGGCACAGGACAGAGAGCCTTCGCCAGGATAATAGCCGACGTCGGGGGAACCTGAAATGGCATTATGAGAAGAAGATAGGTACCTATAATGTTTTTATGAAAACTAATTACGTATTCATAATGTGTGGTAATTTCATAAAAAAAGAAATTTTAATTTTGAAATAATCTAAAATAGTAATTATTTACTTATAAATATTGTGATTTTTTTGGTAAGATGTAGGTATCAATGCGTTAAGTGTACCTATATATTTTTTTTTTACGCAGCACGCCTCGATACAGGGCAACCTAGTGGGGTTACTGCAACTTAATTGTAGCCATATTAGTGAATTTTCTCAATATTTGTACGTTGTTATTGATTGATTGAAAAAAGTATTTATTTATTTATTTAGTTACTAGCTGGCCCGGCGAACTTCGTACCGCCTAAGAATCAATGAACGATTTCATACATACATCTTCTTCCCCTTGTCCTAGTTCGGTCGGGGGCCCATTGCCCCTAAGTATCTAACTATATTAAAGAGATAACTGTCCACCGCTGCTTCCAGGACCTCTGGCCACTCCAAACCAAGCCTTTCAACACATGTTCGACACCTGCCCTATCTTCTGCCCTCTCCCACTGACTTTATGAATGATTAATATTATTAATCTCTTTACAAACTCCCGTAATTGTCAAAGTGTGTCATCGAAGGTATAGTGTAAAAAAATATACCTAATTCATTTGGAACTTTCGCAGTTTAGCGGCCCCACCCGTTGTCGAGTACTTTTTTCCATAGAAAAAGTAATATTTTCGTAACTTGAGGAAATTGTTGCCATATGGTGAATTATTTTTTGGTCACCAAATTTTTGGAAAATTCTTTTATAGGAAAAAAAATTCGCAACTATGAAACTTGAGCGGCCCCACCCGTTGTCGAGTAATATGTACGGAATTTTAGGAAATTAATTTTCGAAGTGGATTTTTTGCCGGCAAATTAAAATAATTCTACATATGGCAACAATTTCCTCAAGTTTCAAAAATATTACCTTTTCTATGGAAAAAAAGTACTCGACAACGGGTGGGGCCGCTAAACTGCGAATGTTACATTAATTTTTTTTTACATAGACAATTCACACACATCGAGCTAGTCCCAAACTTAGATGAATCTTGATTATGGGTACTAACGCGACGATACCCACATATACAATGCACTATATACATATATATGTAACACCCAGACCCAGGACAATTTGAAAAAGGTCATTCTTCACTTTGCCCTGTCCGGGAATCGAACCCGGGACCTCGTGACTCAAAGGAAAGAGCTCCGCGCCACACCGGCCGACATGAACAATTTATGTTGAACAATTATACTTAACTGAGATTTGTTTATAAATTATCTGCAGTACGTAATATAATTATGTAGGTACTATTTTTTTTTCAGGTAGATTTTACCTATTCATTTAAAATTTATAAAAATTCTTTCCATGATTTTTTAAAAATTGAAATATCAGAACTACAGATGTTAATTTGTATGGATAACGTTTTTAATTTGAGAATGTACCTATAGAAAAATTATCATATAAATAGTCCAATCTATAAAAAAAACTTCATTGTTGATTTTGTATAATTCTCCATATTGCATTTTTAGTTGAAATTAAAAATGTATGGCGTAAATAATTTTCTTCGTAATTTTTCTTCTCTGTCTGCAAATTTCACTACACAATCTTGCATCAGAACTACCTACATGAACACATTCTTATTTTCATCTTTTATAGCACAATTTTTGGTTCAATAATAATTTTCCATCTGCAAAAATAAAATACAATTTCAAATATAATCTGTGCACGTCCACATTTATGTGACAGAAGATCCATCGATACATAAATATTAGTCGAATAAGTCGGTAGTTACATGGCAATAGGTTGTATCTCGCATTTTTTGCGTTTTCAAGTTTGTTCCATAAAATGCTCAAAATAGTGTAATATTTGATGTGGCAAAAGGATATGACTCTTTATAGTCAGAATAAAGAGAGAAAAGACGTAACTTATTGACATGTAGAAAGATTGTTTTCATCAATAATAATAATAATAATAATAAGAACACTTTATTGATCAGAAAAAAAAATCATGAACAATTGGCGAGCTTATTGCCTAGAGGCAATATCTTCCAGCTAACCAAAATAATGTGTGATACTATGTTGACAATGTGTAATTAATACTAAATGTGAACAGTTAATACTTACTTAATTTAATTATAACTAATTACATTCTTAGCCCTAAGTAGAACATTATATATTATGTCATGTTTCCTCTAATAAATACTAGAAAATGAAGGATAAAGGCACGGGGAGGAACTTTTTAGGATAAGTCTATGGATTTTAGGTTATTCTTAAAAACGTGTAGCGTAGAGGAATTTCTAATATTGCAAGGTAGATTATTCCACATTCTAATTGCATGGGTCGTAAATGATGAACTGAAGAAGGTTGTGGTGTGGGCAGGGACGGCAAATAACTGGTTATTCTGAGATCTCAGAGGACGTCCATGTGAAGACAGGTATTCAAAATGCTTAAAAAGGTATTGAGGGGAATTGTGCTTTAGGATGTTGTAAAGAAAGTAGAGTATATGTAGATCGCGGGATTGTTTGTATGTTGGCCATTTAAGTTCTGCTCGAAATTTGGAAATATGGTCATATTTTTTTAAACCATACACAAATCGTATACATGCATTCTGCAACCTATCCAATTTACCATTGAGTTCCTCAGAGGTATCGGGAAGGGTACAGTCTGCGTAGTATAGGATTGGAAGGAGAAATGTTTGAGCTATCATGCGTTTTGTATTTTGAGGAAGAAATGATTGGAGTCTTTTAAATGAGTGCAGTCTCGCGAAAATTTTACTGCTCACGTTTTTCACGTGGGGTAACCAAGAAAAAATCAACATGGCAAAAAAACTCAAATATTTTTAAACTGCAAGAAATTATTTAGTGAATGTTACATACATCTTGTAGAAGAAATTATTAAGAGAATGTTACATCTATCTTGTAGAAATAATAATTACCTTCATTTTGATATATAATGCTCGAAATTTGGCTGAAATATCTCTTTTGCAAACTTTGTTTTTGCTCTCCTATAAAATTATGTTTTAGTGAGATACAACCTATTGCCATGTAACTACCGAATTATAGTAAACAAATATTAGTACACATTTCGTTAATATTAGTTATAGTAATTTGGTTCTTAATATAGCAGAACCTACGGATTATTTTAGCACAATGCAACAGGCGACGTGGGGGCGCTAATAGCGTATGGACTCTCCATATTGTTTTTATTTTTGAAATTAAAAATGTATGGCGTAAATAATTTTCTTCATATTTTTTCTTCCCGTGAATTTGTAAGATCCCGGGCGGAGAAGAATCCAACAAATCAAAGATCATTCAAATCGGTACAGCCATTCTTGAGCTATAAGTGTTGTTACACACACGTCTTCCTTTTATATATTAGATTTTATACAACTTTATCAAAATTTACTTTAATAAAATTAAAGTATGATTAAAAAAAACATTAGTTATCTGCTGCATTCTGCATTCTGCTGGCTTCTCCACTTGTGGGATATGCCGTGATGGATTAGTTGTAGTAGTTGTATTTTCACCATGTATTAGTAGCCACCAGACCAGCCACATATTTCAAACATGCAAGCTATCCTCTTTGTGAAAAAAAACAATCAGGATGGGTGGCAAACCTCATCTCTCAATTTAAGAAATTAAACGTGATTATATTTTCAAACACCTGCATCTTACGGAAAGGAGTTGAAGATCGGGGAATTTTCCGGGTGTTCCGTGGAACTTTGGCTGGTGCTCCACGGAACGTATAATGTTATTTTAACAAATTATACACTATTTAGTTAATGATGTTTGGCTGTGTAAATAATTTTTCACAACTACTGCTTTATGCGTTATTCTTCTTGTTCATTGTACCAAAGTAACTGTTATTTCCTTTTACGTTATTATTGTGCTTGTTATTTTATTAATGTTATATTTGGTTCTAACTATGTACCTACATACTAAAAGTGTGAAAGAATAACAGTTTTAGTAGTGGTAGATACAATTGAATTTCTTCACATATACAGCTGTTTTTCAATGAACATACGTAATTATAATATAAAGTATTTATTATTCGTAAAGTGGGGTCCGTGGTTCTATACCAGGTGCCGGCAAACTCCCCTTTCACGACACAAGCCTTTAGTAGCTTACTGTAAAAGGTGTATAAGTTTGTATTTGGGCTTATAACAAAAACCTAGATATATCTTAAAAAAAAAATAAGGTAAGTACTTATATGTTACTGTTTTTATGAATTGTATTCGTTTTCGGCAAACCTTTGCCATCTACAGATGATTTATTTTGTACATACACTCACGTGAAATTTTTTGGGCCTTTTACTCTCAAAATAACTTCAACACAAATAAAATTTCTTTATTTCTTTATGAAGTGATTTGTGGGAAAAAATATTATTCCTCACTTAAAAAAACATTTTTCTAAAAATCATGTATTGATATTTTAACAAACCAAAATTTGACCAGAGAGACGTTAAGTCGATATAGTAGAAAATAAATATTAATAAAGCATTTGTTTCATTTATTTCGCTATGGAATTCTACTACCTAAACACCGATACAGTGGATATTTTATCAGGTGAAAGGTTTGTGCAATGAACTGTTCAATAATTAAAACAATTATTGTGTAATTCTTCTTAACATACACTTTTGTAAATTAAATATAAAAATATGAAAAATTCTATTTTCTTTATTTTAAATGAAATAATATTATTATACAATAGTTTTTTTTTTCATTGAATTCACGTTAAAGAAAAAACAGTTAAACAAGGGCCCACTGTCAAATACAATCACATAATAGAAAGTTGAGAAAAACTGAAAAAATATAAGATTTATTATTTTATTATGTGCCTCTCCTTTCAGCGAAGACTAAAACTATTGTTCTCTTTGTTGTCGCTGAGCTTTAGCCAGTGTTCAAATTTAACAAAAATATTATACTAACTTATTATTACTGTTTTTTTTTATTATTACTATTATTACTGTACTTTTATAATCAAAATAAAATAGTTGTATTTGTTTAAATGTACGTATTGTTGTGTATTATTTTACTTATTTATTGAAATCAAACATACACCTACAGGCACATCGAATACATATGTAATTATGGTAAACAATAATAACGAAATTACTTAGAATCAAATATGCGTCCCATTACTGGTGTAGGTAATTGGTTAATCTCTGAGTCAGCCTCAGTTATAGATCAACTAAATACCCCAAAGCAAACGGAAAAAACCTAAGAGCACCAAAGTACCTACTTTCAAAAGTAAAAAAAAAAGCCTTAACGGTCTTTCACCCATTGTTAACGTTTTAAAAAAAAAAAAAAAAATTAATCATATGTTGAAACAATCTTAATTAATCATTCTAATTGATCACACTCATCCATAGTCAATCTATTTAAATAGGTATTAATTAGGTAGGTATGTTGTATATGTTACACATACATATGTAAACTTCCTTAAGGAGTGCACGACACAGAATTTCGACGCTAAAGAATCGTCTCAAGACTTGGTTTAGAGTACTCTTTAAACCTAGGTAACATTCCCAATTCCTCTGTGCCATGCTTATCATGTGCCTTGAAATTTATGAAAATTGTATATAGGTATACCTAGTTCAACTCAATATTTTTCCACTATCGAAATCAAGGTTTTATAATATAAATATCATATCTAGATATTCGTAAGATTTTAAATATGAAAAAATAGCACACTTATATTTATACAATACCAAATACATTTTTTTGCTAAGGCACCACTACATTAAAGTCAGCATTAAACTATTTTGAAGAAATGCATAGGTACGTTATAAATTAATTTATTGTATAAAATCAAATTCACCATTCTTATTTAATTGTAAAGTAAAAATGAATTATTTATGGTAACTAGATGGAACAGAAAAATAATATATAAATTTAACAAGAAATATAATAGGTAAAATTGTCACCAGGTTTAATTTTTAATAGATTAATATATTAATAAACAAAAACGAATAATAAAAAATTATCTGTTACACAACATGTTACAGAGATTATTTTTTTAAAATACGATTGCTCATCTAACAATGCAGGGTAATAAAAGCTAGTCAGAATGTTATAACGTACTTCCTAAAATATATAAGTAGCATTATTTAGTTTATTTTGTGACACTAATCCAATATGAAAAATGATAGAATATAATATAAATGTGTGTAGTGTAAATAAAAATATGAGGTTAGAAATAAACAACAATTTATTATTGTATTATTGTACAGAGGTAATTTGTGAATAAACACATTATTGTGGGAATTAATATTGAGACAAGTTTTTAATCAATCAAACATACCTACCCGTAGGTATTTATATGCCACTGCTAGGTGCTATTCCATAATGGCGTATCCCTAGTGATGTGAGAAGAGAAAATTCTCCAAAGAAATTTCTCGAGAACGAGAAATTTCTCCGAGAATTTCTCCTCTGATGGAAGAGAAATTTCTCTCCATAATTTTTCTTAGTGGTATTATGACCTTTCGCCCAGTACACTTCGCAGCCAACCTGATTGATCCAAAAATTTGTGGGGCTGATTAAGGCCCAAATCAGAGGTTATTAACACTTTTTTCCATGTACGTACCTGCAATTTTTTTTTAACTTAAATATGGGCATGTGGGGTGTCAAACATCAAGATTTTTCATAAGTTATTAGCACTTTTTCTATGAAGGTACCTAACATTTTTTTGTTTCCATAATTAATTGTAGCTATACTGGTGATAAATTTTCTCAACATTTGTACATTGTTATTGATTTATTGAATTAAGTATGTATTTATTATTATTATACTGTTAAATAAAAAATAAAAAAAATTCTCCGAAAATTTTCTACTTCGAGGAATTTACCGAGAAATTTCTCGGTAAATTTCTCGAAAAAATATTTCTTGAGAATTCCACAACACTACGTACCCCAAAAGTAAAGTCGCCAGCAGAAAAGCCACATGCAATGATTTCATTAAAATGGGGAACTTGCAGAAAAAATCAGCTCAAAAATAGTACAGAAAGTTATGTAGGAAAATTATGATGTTTTTTATATTTTTAAATGTCCATTTTCAAGGCTTTTTTCACCTTTTGGAAAAAGTATTTTTCGCACTTCGCCGCAAAAAGGTCCAGCCATGGTGGAATAAGTGTGACGTCACCAGACGCTCAAATGCGTGGCAATACAACTTAGCGCCTAACGACGTTACAGCGGGCTAATTCAACGACATGATCTTCAAAATTTGGACAAAAAATATGGATTTACAAAATGAAAAGTTATATTTTATCGTTTCTTATTAGGATATTCGTGATAAGCGTATATTTAGTAATATGAATTGATAACATTTATTCATATTCCCCACACATGCATATTTCCCATTGTTGGAACTTCCTGGGGAGTTTCTGAACAGATATTCTGACTCCCATTTTAATTAATTAAGTTTTGACTGTAACTTTTGTCATAATATATAATATTAATAATAAAAAAGAAAAATCTTGTATCCATTCTAAATCAATCGCTTTTTCTGATTCATTCAATACATTTTTTTGAAAATTACTACAATAATTACTCCATTTGTGATCAAAATCAAAACATATTAAAGGTTACTTCTTGTAGACAGATGGAATAAAATTATTTAGGTTTAAAAAAGTACAGTAAAGGAAATTAGAATGTGCACATCGTTAGATTCAAAATGTCGAAGTAAGTATTCAATGAATCAAAACTATAATATTTCGACTTGTATTACATATTAATTTTATAATTAAATTATGCTGTTTTTCAATATAGGTATTGCTAATTTAGGAGTAAAGGAAATTTAATATATTTTTTTGTAGTTTGTTAACAGCTTAAATTTTACTTGACTAAATTATATTGGAATATATAAGAGATTTTTAATAAGGATAGGGAAATATGGAATTATATCGAACCGTGGTAGTCATGTTTTTCTCTTATATTAAAGGATTTTATCTATCCAATACATTTATAGATATGTGTGAATTGGAAAGATAATTTTTTTTAAATAATATAAACTTTATTTAAACTTTTACTGAAAGTACTAAGGTACCTACTTATTAAATTTGTAATCTCGTAGGTAGAAAAATTGTTGAAAAATTGTTATATCTAGTAACACAAGTATTATTTGGCAATAAAGTTAAGTCACAAGTGGCGTTAATGGTTCGTGCTCTGTGTGCTGTCTTAAAACTATGGGATTGTGAGCTTTTTCGCCAAATGGATTTGAGTCCATCGAACTACGAGTGTATGCCTTGTTTTAACGATCAAATAACAACTGGTCATTGATTAATTAAGGCATTCGAGATTATAAATATAAATTTATGATCTTGTGAATACATATCTGAAAGAATGATGAAAAAAGGAATTGGATTTTAAAAGTCTTATAACATACATAATTAGAATCAGAAGTTTTACCTGGAATGATTGAAATTTACAATATTATATTGTAATACGCGTGCAATGTTTGGCCATAATGAAGAAAATGTGTGGTTCAGTAGCAGTCCGGCACTTCTCAATCAAAAAGGCTTACGTACGATAATTTCTCAAATTTTAAAAAAAAATTGTACAAAATGCAAAAACAAAATACAATTGAGAAAATATAAGCTAGCGGAGTACTTTAATTAAGCTTTCAATAGTTTTTGTTCTCATAATTAGTTTAACATAATGTGGAGTTCTTTAAGGAAGCCTTATGATGATAATGAAGGCTCATGGAAGCTGGTAAGTCATGGTGGAAGTGTTCAATATAAAAGTGTTTTGTTTAAAAAATATTTAACAAAAGCTTCCACCGCTTTTAAGTCCACGTTTCTTCTAAGTCTTTTGACTCTCAAAACATTTGTGGTACTAAAAAACTGGATACCTTTAAAGTTGAAAAAAAAAATTATGAGTTGAAACAAAACAAAATGTCTTGCATAAAATCAATCGAAATCTGGAAGAACTAAATTGCTTATGACGACCGGCAAAATACTATACAAGATCGAAGATCTTTAAGATGTATGAAGATGTTTAAGCTCAGCAAGAGCTTTTATACTATCAAAAGTATGTAAAATATATATTCTCGGCGTTTTCTTACTAGCGCATTAAATACAAAACATTGTATGTCCACATTATTGCTATTATTTTGGTTGTATATTGTGACAAAACTTTGCTACAAACTTCTAGTGAAAACTCCGAAACACCTGCACAAGTCGCTAATAATAAGAATAATAATAATAATTGCTTAACGCCGCCAAAATAATATTAACTTTCCACGTTTATCCATATTATGTATATATACGTACTTATATTTTTTTTAATTCTGAGGCATCCGTGACTTAAATACTTACTAACGCGTTTAAAGTTATTTTATTAATTTTTCTACTAAGTTGTTTAATACCGTTTTATTTTGTCTATTGTTTCTGCTCTCTGTTCTCTGGGGTAGTGATGAAAGACACTTTTTTTTTATTTATTTCCAAAATACATTCTTAAATAACATCAAAAAAATCATAATGGAATATAATGCCCCACTAGATCAAAATCTGTTCTGGGGCAATACTAAAAGAATACTAAAAAATTATAACAATTTAACAACACAATAACTATAAAATAATCAAAAGAATAATTAAAATACAAGAAATAAGATAATTGATTAATTAAGAAAAAATAACACAAATTAAAAATATGAATACATATTATACTCGTTCATAACATTCATCGTAATGAAATACTCGAATGAGCGCCCCTGCTACCCGTGCATGGGACGCAACGGGGCTCTCACCCGAACTTCTCCACCGAGCACACAACAGAATCATATAGAAAAGGATTTTTTTTATTATATGGATGAGATCCTTTTCACACAACTCTCTGCCCCTGTCCATCAACCACCTCGCGAGTAATTTATTTACTTGGATTAGATATCACATGTATGGGTCTTTTATTGAGGTCTTCGTTTATACAAATGTGAGGAGGAGACTTTTTAGGTATATACCTCCGGATTTGGGAAATGGGTTTACTCCAACCCTTAGTAAAAGAATTTGGAATATTTCACAATATCCTCCTTTTTTAATCGTGATAAGAGTGGGAGACCTACTTTTTTTCTGGGAACTTCAGGTAAAAGAAAAATAATTCGCAAAAAAAATGTTTCTGAATATTTGTACTTTAATTTATATATTTTGTTTAGTTCAAATGTGAAGAGAGATTTTATAATAATTTATAATTGATGATAAAGAACGAAATATTAATTTCTATAAAGAAATTAATAAAATATTTCATTTAATATCAGACCATTTCATTTGAAATTAATCTAAGAGATCTAAGTCTTTGCTATTAGCAAAAGGGGGTAAGTTCTTATGTTTTTTTTTTAATTATTTAAAATCTTGAAGTAAGTAATAATTAAGCAAAACCATAACAGTCTTAGTCAAAATAGGACTATTTAGACTTGACCAACTAGACGTGTCTTAAATAAGCCTGGATGTTAGAACATGTGAGCACACCTTTACAATCAGATCCATGGAATTTTGTTTATGGTAATCACTATCTATAAAAACCATTGTAACCTGCATTTCTATCTCTGTAATTACCTGTCACTTCACTTGCTCTGTGAAATATACTTGCTTTCTTCGACTCTGCGTGTTTCAATAAAAAACCCGAATCACATCTCCCAGGATAAAGATTGACCTAATTAAACACTGGATTAAATCAAAAACTTTACTCACCTATATATAATGAGTTACAATCCATCCTCCCTCCAATCTCCATTCCTCCCTATTCTCAGCTAGTCTTTTCAGCTCTACGTATGAGCCACAGTTCATATCCCTCTTCAGTTGGTCCATATACGCATCTCTTGGTCGGCCTCTGCCATTTGTTCCCTCGGTCTTACCTTCCGCAATGAGGATGAGTAGTCCTGGGTGCCTGATGTTGTGGCCAATACAGTTAGCTCGTTATGTTGGCTGATTCTCTTAAGAAGTTGCCTTTTTTGCCTGCCCTGGTTAATACTTCTTCCTTTTCGATGTGTTACGACCAATGGATCTTCAGCATGCGTCTGTAAAACCACATCTCAAAGGCCGCCAACCGTCCGCTTTCACTCTTGCTGATGGTCCACGTCTCACAACCATAAAGCAGAATGCTACATACAAAGGCTCTTCCTTATGGTTCTTACTTACGCTTAAATCAATATTTGGGGATTCCAAGATCTTCAAATTTTTGTTAAAGGCAATCCTCGCCTGGGTTTACTCACCTACTAATTTATAATCTTGGTTAAAATTCACAAAACAATTTATTCATTCGGCGCACATATTAAGAATACTTGATTCGCCACGGACCCCTTGTTCACGAGGCCGAGACTTTACCGCCAGGCTACCGACGAACTCACAAAACTTGAGATTCTTTTTTTGTAGTCTATTTACATCTTTAACTTAGCGGCGATGAGGTATACCATGATTTAATTTTTATTGGCACGAAGAAGACGACTTTTATGTTAATAACATGAATTTGTAGAAAATTGTAGCCAAACGCCAGATGATGGTACGAATGAATGAATAAGAAATAATAATAAAAAGGTAAGAACATACAATGGTAATGAGGACGCAGAGGAACGGATAACTTGGAAGATGAGGACTAGGAGAGCCGGCCCCAAGTAAATGGGATAAAGGCGAGGGCGAAGAAGAAGAAATCATAAGGTAAGAAAATATTGGAACATATTTATTACATGCAGATAATATATACTTACAAGCTTCCGCTCATGTGAGATGTCGTGATGTCGAGTCAGGTGGCAGTGGCTTAGGAATATTATTTCTATTCAGGTGTAGAGTTTAAACAATTCTAATCGCTGTATCGAAGAATAGTGTTACTTAACCAGTTCTAACAGTGATGGAATAACTCGTTTGCAAGTACGACTTTACAAGATAATAAATTCTCTTAAAAAAAAAAACAAACGAAATTAAGTACCTACCTACTTCTGCAGCCCACTTTTCCATTGTAAACTAAGTGAGGTAAGTGGAACAAAAACAATTTGTTTGTTTTTTACACCTTAAGGTTTTTAAAATGAATAAACACAGACATTCGTTTTGACAAATGAAAAAGATTTAATAATGAACTAATTTGTAAAGAATAATTACAATAACTCTTTTCTTTGATATTTTTTTTTTGAAATACAGTAGAAAATATTAACTCGAGTAATTACCAACTAATTTGGAATGTACTCTTTTTTGTTATTTTTAATACTTTATCATTTACCACATTTCTTTTTGTATAGGTATTAATTACATTAATTATCGCTGTCAGTAGTTCATTGACCTGCACATAATTAAAAATTCTTAATTACCTTCCTGAGTTATCCGTCAGATTCAAAATGTATAAATAGGTACTTACTTACTTATAATTATACATAGTGTTTAGTAGAAGATTAGCATTTAGATTTATTATGCATCTATATATACTTAAATTAACCCTTTCAAGACCTCAAGTTTTTTATTTTATTTTTTATTTGAAAATTTTACATAGTTAGATACTAAATCTCGTTCTACTTTTTCAACCAATTTGGGTCGTTTTTGGACATAGACATCAAACATTTTTGCTTGCCATTTATTTCATTCTTATTAATGCTGGATCCACTTCCTTTAACACAAGCTTTTTCACTACATGATTTTTCATGCTATTTGGAACTTTTTGGCGTTATTCGACTTCTTAATTTTTTTCTTCTATATTGTTTATTATTTAGTGAAACGTCTTTCGTTTTATAAGGACATTGTCATCTATGATCAGTATTGACAATGTCCTTATAAGACGAAAGACGTCTTTTTTAAAAAAGAAACAATATAGTAGTAGAAAATCATTTGTTTTTTGTTTCATTAGAAAATATTACTACCTTAACACCGACACAGTGAATAGTTCTGCTTCTATTTTATTATCTTCATTTATATAGAATAGAAAAGTGAAGGTATTTTTGTTTCATTTGTTTTCTTCATAGATAAAGAAAAAGAAAAACAACCATCTTTGGCGAACAGTGCTAAGTTTTTACCATACGTGATGTCTGGCGTAATGCATCCATAAATTGTTGTGATTAAATTTTTTGAGATACTGAAATTAAAACGATTCCATGCAAAGATTATCGCTTTATTGTTTGTGACATTATTATGTACAAACTTTATACCTACATATTATCTAGTATATTATAATTATTCTATTCCCATTGTTTACACTATAGGATGTATTGGAGATAAGCTTTCACTAACGTTGTCTTTAGAATTCAGGATCCACTCCGTTACATAGATGTTGATGTTTGTGATTGGAATCGTTAATTCTCAAAGCTTTCATAGATAGGCAACAAAGTCTAATACTAAAAGAAATACTAAACTTAACACAAACTATGGTGAATTAATTATAAATAAAATACTCATTTATAGTATATCCACAGTGACTTTTTATTGGACGCGAGCCGGCTTTTAAGAGCTTCCGCTCTCATCATCAGGCTAGTGAAAAGTAAAGAAATTACAAGTTGGTAACGAATATATATATAGTATGTTATTGGATAGCAAAACATAAGTGGTGATTAAGATAGTGGTAACAAACAATTGAAATAGAGTACCGTTGTGGACAGATTTTAAGAAAAACATCTCCAGCATTAGCCTTTTAACGATATTGGGGTAACCACAAAAACCCATATCAGAAACCCATGTCTTTTTTTAAGAGGTAGTCTTCATCTGATAGTCAGTATATATAAAATGTGAATCTACTTAATATAATGTTGTAAAAAATAATCTATAAAATTAAAATGATTCTATGCAATAGTAAACTAATTAGTAAATTTACCGTTTAAGTACCGTCGGTTTAAAATATCAACTTTACAAACTATGGTGATTTCTTTCACTTTGTATATTACTTGACTTATATCGTCACATGTTTTTTATTATTTAAAATAGTAAAATTTTAAACCATTTTCTCTACATAAATTAATATGGAGTTTTACAAAATTAACATCAACTCAAACATTTAAAAATTAAAGCTATTTTCAACCGAAAATTGAATTCAACACTATATGAATAAAGTCATTGAAATTGGAAGTGGGAACAGTATCGAATTCGTAACATTATCGTTTTAAGCACTAGAGATCACGTACAAGGTATGAAGGTATATGTAGAATGTTAAGAGACAGAGATAGGTACTATAAAAGGACAATCTTATTTCATTCTAAACTCTAAAGCAATTTCCAAGAAGAAAACAATTAACCTATCCCCTGTCTTCTCCTTTTTCTCATATAACACACAGTAGATTATCTAGATACGATACTTGAGTAGGTACCTAAGTGTCTAACATTTTCTAAGGTTGTTGTACGGAAAAGTTTAGGAGAATTTGTTGTCCTTTAACTTCTCTAACAATTTTGTCAGGTAGAACTTTTCTAGAATTTTAAGTGGGTGTTTTGATACGTTTATACATCAATCCCTTTTTTATAGGCAGGTACACACAAATCATTCACTATATTCATATAGGTATGTTTCTTCTTATCGTGTCTGTTACCGTTTAAACAATAATAAAATAAAATTTTAAAAACAATCAAATCTATATTTCTATTCCTTCATAGAAAACCACGACCTGTATTGTAGTTTCTCCCAGATGAGTTCGCTCCACGTGGCACTGTCTGGGAGTCAATGGACAAGTCAGAAGATGCTCGGTGTTTTGATCTTCTCCACAGTCATTATATTATAATATTATACTATAGGTAGTTATTATATTCATAAAAATTATTATGAAAGTAGCGCTGCTAATGTCTTTCTTACTCAATGTCTATCGAATAACATTGCGAACCCATTTTGTAACGCAAAAAATCATAAGTGGACACATCGGATTTAATCTCAACACCAGCAACTTTTTAACAAAGAATCAACATATTTTACAAATTTATCATGTACATTGTCGAAAAGTTCGTTTGTAGACAATTTGTCTAGGTACCATTCAGCGAAGAGGCGCGATAGTAACTATTATCGAAAATAAATTTTAATCGATTTTGATTAGCTTACTCAAGATGCACATAATTACATAAAGGTATATATTTGTGTTTAATAAGAAATTTGTAAAAATACTCACATACTTACAATATAAATTATAATATTGTTTTACGTAAATAATAAATAACAATTTATTTTATCGTTTGATAGGCTTACAAATAATTTCTTTCAATATGCCAATGGGAGGACGTACAATAAATAAATATCTAACCTTATTTATTTCCATGATAAAAATAAGCTAACAGAATAAGAAAAGCTTTCTGAAAAGATCAAAAAATCTAAAGAATATTTGAATCAATTTACGTATTTACAAAAAAAGCTATAAAGAAACAAAAGCCACATATGAAGAATTATATCCATTGATGATATCTTCCTGTATAGTGAAATTTAAAATAAAAGGTAGGTACTACTACTATTGTATCAAGCCCATTATATCCTGCAAATAGGGTAGCCAGCAGACTGTCCAAGCTATCCTCTCCGTGCCAACAGAAAATTTAGACTTTTAGGATGGGTGGCAAATTTCATCGCTGATTGTTAATTAAAAATATCTTATCGCATTTGTTACACATTACTTTACAATTTTATTTTATAAGTTATTGTTATATCGATTGTTATAACTTCGGGAAAAATTATTTGTAAGTATATTTAAAAAAAAATATATTCTAGTTTAATTATTCCCAGGGGTCCTTAAAAGGCAGTTTTAAATCGTCTCTGGATGATTGAAACTTTTTCATTAATTTAAAATATACATAACATTGAGGAGAGACCCAACTCACACCCGGATATCTCAGGAGTTGTTTATTTAAAATATAATAAAAAAGTGTATATTCATTTTAAATTTGGCCAATATAGATTTATTTTTATTTATTATTATACAATGTATTTATTTATTAATCAGAGACACAAACAGAAAGTTGACAAAATACACACAAAAAAATAAAAACAACATACATTGATTCGGCCAGGCCAACCCCCCAATTAAGTGTGTCTACAGCATACACATATTAATGTAAACAAAAGAATGATAGAAAAAAAAAACCAATCAAACAAAAGCAGATCCCAATCACCGCAGGCCCAGTACAAACTGAATCTGCACCAAACAAGCACCGATAAAAAAAAAAAAAAAAACAAAAAATGTCAATCTACAAAGATACCAAAGTTGGAGGCAACACTCCTTCTGAACACCGTCAGCGAATGACAAAAGACATCCGCACCATCCACGCAATGTGTGTACCTATACCTACCACAAGCACATCTAGTGCCATGTGCCAATTCCTTGGTAAAAGCACTAGACATGCTAGACGGTATAGGTTGTAAAGACTTTCGTTACGAGAAATTAAATTAAAAATACTACTACGTCAATTACAACTACTTCAAATTTGGGTACATTGTAATTATAACTACTTCAAATTTGGGTACATTGTAATTATAACTACTTCAAATTTGGGTACATTGTAATTATAACTACTTCAAATTTATCTGTAGATGCAGTAAAAAGTCTGATCGCCTCCTTTGTCATCTCTCGTCTGGATTACTGCAACATCATATACACAGGACTGCCCCAGCCTCTTCTCAATCGCCTCCAGATGGCTTTTAATGCTGCCACCAGGACTATCTACAGAGAGAACAAGCGTTGCCACATCACTCCACTACTAAAAGATCTACATTGGCTGAGGGTCCCGGAGAGAGTGGAGTTTAAATTATGTCTCACTGTCCACAAGGCCTTATGCGGCACGGCACCCACATGTCTAACCAAACTCTGTTCCGTTGACGAAACCCCGAGACGACAGCTGCGCTCGGCCTCTTCTGCTGTCAACAAACTCGTGAAACCCAATATGGCGAACACATTCAAATTTGCAGAAAGGAGCTTCAGAGCCGCCGCGCCATCTGCCTGGAACAGACTGCCCACAGATCTGAGGGTGAATCAATCCACAACCACATTTAGAACCAAGTTGAAAACACTACTGTTCGGGAGAAGTCACGGCGCCCTTGAGATGGTCACGGATCATTAAACGGCGCCACATATAAATAGTCCGATTATCATTATTATTATTATTCAAATTTTGGTACATTGTAATTATAACTACTTCACAGATACCATGAATGTGGCTTACAGCTTTGTTAAATACTACACAATAGACATACTCGAAAGAGAGATATGGCGAGAGAATGATCCCTACACCTTTCGAGATGGAGACATTGTATGGTACACAGATGGATCCAAAAAAGATGGTCGGGCAGGATCTGGAATCTTTGGCGTCCACCCTAAGTTGAGCAAATCGGTCTGCTTGGGAGAATATGCTACTGTTTTCCAGGCTGAAATGAGCGCAATTATGGAATGCGCTCATATGAACCTTCACCGATCATATCATAACAAAAAGATTTATATCCTCTCGGATAGCCAGGCGGCGCTTAAAGCTCTAGGTTCTGTAGAGGTGAGATCTAAATTAACTTTTGAATGCATACAGGTTCTGAATCGCCTAGGCGAGAAAAACACGGTAAGGCTGGTTTGTGTACCGGGGCATTGTGGAGTCATGGGCAACGAAGCTGCTGATGAACTTGCTAGAACTGGCGCTGAGGAACCACCAATAGGTCCTGAGCCCATATGCGGATTACCGCTTAGCACTATCAGGCTTAGTCTAAGAAACTGGGCCATGGACCAGAGCCACGAAATTTGGTCCAATTGTATAGGGTTGAAGCACGCGAAGGAACTAATGATAGGGTACTCGCGGAAGTTCACCACAGAAGTTCTAAAACTTAATAAAAAACAAATAAGGATTCTAACCAGGACCTTGACGGGACACTGCAGACTACGGAAACACATGACAAAAATAGGACTGTCAGATAACCCAGTCTGCAGATTTTGTTCAGAGGATAATGAGACACCTATCCACATCCTCTGTAACTGTGACGCACTCGCTCGCAATCGAAGTCACATCCTCGGAGGACCACTGCTGGACTCGGAGAAAGTGAGGCTTCTCACACCAAGACAAATCGTGAGCTACATGACCCATGTAGGTCTTGAGAGTGAGATATGACAAAGAAGGATGTCACAATAGATCTACTATGGTCGCGGTGACACAAGGGATACAAGGTCCCTTGACCTTCACTTTAAAAAAAAAAAAATTATAACTACTTCAAATTTGGGTACATTGTATATTGAAAATGTTTTACTAAAATAATATTATTGTCACCATTTAACGCCTATATCATTAAATTTTTGTCATAGCTGCAGTACATTGTATGTATACCTATTTTTATAATAAGATACTATGCGATACACCATTGTACATTGAATTAGGTTGTATTCCCATCTTCCTTCCTTCCCCTTCCTATAATTATTTTATAATATTGTGCTGTTAAATTGTTTACAGTTTAGATACTTTGCGATGTAAATAATTAACTGTAGGTATTATTAATTGTTAAAGCTGTTGTATCTTTTGAAATAAATAAATAAAAGAAATAAAAAAAAGTGGCAATACTGAGTATTAAGCTAGAATACTCTACTAAGTATATTTTCATATTCGGGGAAAGTTTGTACATAATTTATAAAAAGCTGATAATAAATATGCTCTCTATTAAATATGCCTATACAAACCTACATTTATTTATTTGTTTATTTACGTATTTTATAGACGAAAAAGTTCTAGAGATATTTTTATAAACATAAGTTGCGAGTATAATGTATATATTATGTGTATGGAGCTTTCCACATACTGAATATGTATATATTTGTAAGTATGAACATATTCCCAAAGCACATAGGAGTATGTTGGAAAAGTGCCACAAAGTGTATTATTCTGTGTTTTTCTTATAACATTGTGTAGTTGAGATGAGATAGATATTCGGTTATTATCTGATGTTTGTCCGGTAACTTATTAATCATAGGTAATAATTTCTCAAAAATAATTTCCCCGTTGACACTCTCTACAAACGATGTATCTCTTACTTTTTTTATGTTATTTTCCAATGCCTTGTAGGTAAGTGAATATACGTGTACCTATTTTTAATAAGACTCGAGCAATCAACGTTAAATTCTGCGATAACTTTTATACTCATTTTATTTGATATATTTTATTTAACTTTCGCCGTACTAAAATGTGTAGCCAGTACACATGCTTCTGTTTATAATTAATATTTCAATAAGTACAATAAATAGAAGGTCAAGATTCTAGGTAATCCTCAGTCATATATTTACGCATCGAACTAAAAAATTATATTGACAATAATTGGAACTTATTGACTATTTCAAAGACATTTTTTGGAGAATGGAAATAAAATTACAAACACAAACAAAATATCTTACTAATACAATCAAATGCGCGATGTATTAATACTGTATCTCACGTGTCTTCGACTGCTCGTACTCGGCTGTTGTCGTTAGATAGTGAATACTATTTACGTCTCGCTCTCGCGAACTGTGCTGTGGAATGACTATGCGAAATAGCACTCAGTTGTGTTTTATCAATAGAGATATATTATTTTACTTCCGAAGTTGACTTCAAAATCCAGAGGTTTCAAAGTGATTTATTATTTCCGTTCCATAATAATTTCAATAATTATAACTAGGTAGGTATTCATTTAACATTATTCTAAATACCAACTTTTCATCATATTATTGTATCATAAGAGGGAAAGGTGTATATCATATAACGTTACTTTTCAGTTCATTTCTTTGTGAGGGCACTTAATTTATGGATTTATTAGCGATTTATTTATAAATATTATTATATTAACATTTATAATAAATATTATTATGTAGGTAAACATTTCAAATAAATATTATTATCTACAATTAAAATAAACATAAACGTAATAATATTATTTTTTACGCGGCGGCGGAATGGCCAACCACACTTCTCAGTATTATACAACCAGATAAGTCTCCATATTATCAGTATCAGTCATGATCATACAAAAACTTAACAGTCTAATGCCGCGAAAAATTCACCAATCCAGATATACAGGATATCAAAGTATTAGGCTCAAAACACAGGTTCAAATACCAGCATCGTGCCTGAAATATCTGCGTTCAAATTTTTTTTACAATATTCCATGTATTTAATATTATAATAGATTTTTAAATTTTAATATATAAATTTACCGGTAAGTCTAATTTTTGAGATAAATTTTATCCAGAATCATTAATTGTGAAATAAAAAAATTATTTAAGAGTTAATAAAAGTGCGGATTCTTCGAGAGACATTTGGAACTAAGTTATAAAATTATTCATCTTATTGTATCTATTACTGCTTATAACTTTTACGGTTTAAATGATTTTTAATTTTATCTATTTTCTGTAAATCATTTTTTTATCTGTAAGTTTGTAAGTTGCCTGTTCTTTTTTTTGAACTGTTGTATGGACTATTATATGTGCTGGTTATACTTTAATTTTTCATTTACTTTGATTATAATCTTGATATGAGTACATACATATATTTTGTCTTAGCTAAATCCTAGAACAGGTCGGATAATCCATTTTCTATGCATTGATTGTCTTTATAATTGTGTAACAATAAATAAATTAATTAAATAACATATTAAATAGTTTGCAACCACTGCAGTTTACGCAAATGTATGTCGGACCATCGGCCGATGATTGCCGATGAATGCCGATTGCACAATGCGTCGCTATGCGTGCGGTCAGCCGTCAGTTGGCCTTCGCTATTCATAATGAGTTGTCTTCTCGCTAGGTTCATGAGCGCTAGACAACGTTATTTTTTCACGTTTTCAGCAATAATTTATATATTTTTATGATTTCCTATACAATACACATGTACAATACTTTACTTATAACTGTCCGAATGGTTTGGCTATGATTATTCCTATTTTTTCTATCTTAAACAGCTTATTTGAAAATGTGTAGTCACTACACATGTTAGGAGCGCGCGTAGGTTTTTTATTTCAGTAAGGCGAAGGTTAAACACAAACAGAATCACATGTATGGTATAAGACACAGCTAGTGTACTTGCTACCCCATTTGAAATACACATGTGTTATAATAGTATTAACAGACAGTTTCAATAAACTTTTGATGTAACCTCTTTTCCAAGATATTTCATTTGTTCAATTACTCCTATCAATTTATTCGTTTAAGCTAATGAAAAATAACAATTTTGATTTCTCTCAAGTCCATCGGTACCACTAAACCAGGATTGGCATCTCCAACCCTACCACGTTAGTGGGCGGTGTACCTGGCTAACGAAGCTGATCCCACTTGTAGACCTAAAAATGCAAGAATACCTTTATTTAAAAACACTTTCCCAAGCCAGATGGTCGATTTCAATATTCTATTTATCCATTACCAACGGTTAAAAATTATTTTCGATGTTTTTGGCATTCACTATGTGATAATTACGCGACATGATTAGAAAATGAGTTTAATTCACAATGTATTTAAATTATCACTTGATATTTATATGTAGATCTGCGACCGGTTTCGATACGCTAGTACCATTCACGAGCAGAATTTGCACTCAGTTTATATTCTGCTCGTGAATGGTACTAGCGTATCGAAACCGGTCGCAGATCTACATATAAATATCAAGTGATAATTTAAATACATTGTGAATTAAACTCATTTTCTAATCAGGTCAAAAATTATTTCAGAATCTTTTATTCAATAGATAGATAAATATTGTGATGAATAAATATATAACGGATAGATAAATTATTGAAACCGGCCATTTGAATCTCACCTGATATCCGTTATCCGGCTTCCTGTGGAAACACCATCCATTGTATCAAAATTGTACGAGTATTAGTATCTATATGAAGATGGAAATGAAGTCACTTTTGAAAATACACAAGTTGCATCTTCACACGATACAGAAATGTAAATAAGATTTGTATTTTTAAAATTACTTGATATATAGATACTGCTTTTACTTTGCTTTCAGTTATCGTCTAACTAACTGTAACTACAATAGAAATAAAAAAGAGAAAATATTATTTGGAAGAGATAAGTATATACATTTATACCATTTACTTCTTCAATACATCATAAATGTTAGTTGCCAATTTTCCATCAAACTTCGTGATAAACTTTCTACTTCCTGGTTTATTTTTTAGAAGTGTGTGAGCTTTTGAGATAAATAATAAATAAAATAAAACTAAACTATTAATTTTTTCGGTAGTTACTTGGTGAAAGTTCATTTTTAATAAATTTTGTTATAAAAATAAAATCAAAAACACTGTTTACTTTCACTTGTTATTTATTTTAAATATTTTAGCAAAGATCTTTCGTTATATTAACATCATCAGTGCTCACTTACAACTAAACACAAAACAAAATCTGCTGGTATACATAAGCATTATACATTTGTATGGGGATTTCCCATTTCTAAGAAATAATAATTATGTGGTTGGTTTACAAGGTGGATCGGAATATACAAAAGGATAGATAAGAGGTGAGGACAATGGAGGGATCTGTTTATTTATAACAGTACAACTATTATTTATCACATGCCTATTAATTTCAATATTTTCTAAGATATTTAAATTATATCCTTTGGATGATTTATGTAGAATATCAATGTTATCCAGATCTATTGAGTGTCCCGTATCACGACAATGGTCAGCCATTTCTGAGTTTATTGAGATATTTTTTACAGCCTTTTTGTGTTCCTCAACCCTTTGTCTGATTTTTCTTCCTGTTTGTCCAATATATGATGTGGCACAATTCTTACAGTTTAACTTGTATACTCCCGAGTAATCCAATTTGTTGATTGTCCTTTTTTTACGATTAAAAATTAGTTTGCCTATATTATTTTTAGTATAGTATGCTGGTTTGAAATCTGCTTTCTTGCATTTTGTACTACATTCATCCGTAGCATTACCCACATACAGTAATTTTCTCCAGTGCTTGATATCTGTGTCTGTTGTTTTTGGATATATAAATTTATGTATTAACTGTTGTTTGATTTTTTTATTTAATAGTGAATGTATTAACATGCTATTGTATCCATTATTGTTTGCAATGTCAATTATAGTGTTCAATTCTTTATTGTAATTATCTTGATTAAGTGGTATGGATAACAGTCGGTGAATCATCGAATGGAATGCCGCCATCTTATGCGTTATTGGATGGTTTGATTTTGAATGAATTATTGTGTCAGTGTATGTAGATTTACGGTATATTTGAAACTCGTATTTATTATCAGTTCTTAATATAGTCAGATCTAGGAAGTTTATTGCGTTATTTTCTTCTAGTTCCATGGTAAATTTAATGTTTTTATTCATACTATTTAAAAAAGTGAAAAATGTATCCAGCTGTCTTCTTGTTCCACTGAATGTGCAAAAAATGTCATCCACGTATCTTGCGTAATTATTAATGAGTTTTAGTAGTGGATGTCCTGACTCAAAGAGGTTTTCTTCAAAATGGTTCATGTAGATGTCCGCTAGTAGAGGTGATAATGGATTACCCATAGGAAGACCATTTATTTGCTGGTATATGCAGTCGTTGAAACAGAGATAATTTTGATTAATGCATTCGTTGAGAGTATCATTTATACCTTGAATTATTTTAGGGTCGGTGCAGTTCTTGGTCAAAATATCATTAACGATTTTCATTGTCTCATTTACAGGAATGTTTGTAAACAAACTCTTTACATCGAAAGACACCATTATGCAGTTTTTAAGGGGTACACTATTTTTTAACTTATTACTGAATTCGATCGAATTTTTAATGGAATATTTAGGTTTAAAATTTGTGGTATTTAGAAATAACGTATTAATATATTTGGATAGATGTGATGCTGGAGCTTGTGTGTATGAACAAACTGGTCTAATCGGATTACCTTCTTTGTGTATCTTGACTAATCCATATAATTGTGGAGGCATTGGGTTCATAACCGATAGTTTATATTTTTGAATATTATCAAAAATATATCCATGTTTATTAACAACACTTTTTACATTTCGTTGATATTTTTCCGTCGGATCCTTTTCAATTTTCTTGAAGACATTGGTATCCATCAGCAATTCATCCATTTTATTTATGTAATCACTATCATTTAAAATTACAATTGAGTTTCCCTTATCGGCGCGGGTAACTGTCAGACTATTATTTTTAGTGAATTTGCTAAACTCTTTTAATATCACATTTTCATTTTCTTTTAATTTTGGTGTGTTTAAATTTTTTCGAATGATTTTAGTACACTGATATTTTTTGTCACTATCTTTTTTGTTATCTAACGCGATCTCCAGATCTATAGCCAGCTGTCTTAAATTATTGTTATTAACTGAATTTAAATTATATTTATAACCTTTATTCAAAATTTTCACATATTTATTATCAATGTTCTCTGTACTAAGATTTATAACTCTATTGTGAAAAGTTGTTTTCTTTTGTTGATTATTCGAAATGTCGTTTTTATTTTGACTTTTGTTTACATTTACAGAAATTAAATGACGCAATTTCTTATCTAACACTTTTTTCTTATTGAATGCAATTTTACTAACATTTTCGTACACTTTATCTTCAATCAGATCCCATTCTACTCGGTGTAATTCACTAGTCAAACACGAATGTAAAAGTTTAACAAATATTTGTATATTATTTTGAATCACAAAACACTTTTTAATTTCACTTTTTATCCACATTAATTTAGCTTTTCTAGTTAAAT
>OX388324.1:19744554-19774638 GCA_947579605.1 Athripsodes cinereus | reverse complement strand
GATAATAAATATGTGAAAATTTTGAATAAAGGTTATAAATATAATTTAAATTCAGTTAATAACAATAATTTAAGACAGCTGGCTATAGATCTGGAGATCGCGTTAGATAACAAAAAAGATAGTGACAAAAAATATCAGTGTACTAAAATCATTCGAAAAAATTTAAACACACCAAAATTAAAAGAAAATGAAAATGTGATATTAAAAGAGTTTAGCAAATTCACTAAAAATAATAGTCTGACAGTTACCCGCGCCGATAAGGGAAACTCAATTGTAATTTTAAATGATAGTGATTACATAAATAAAATGGATGAATTGCTGATGGATACCAATGTCTTCAAGAAAATTGAAAAGGATCCGACGGAAAAATATCAACGAAATGTAAAAAGTGTTGTTAATAAACATGGATATATTTTTGATAATATTCAAAAATATAAACTATCGGTTATGAACCCAATGCCTCCACAATTATATGGATTAGTCAAGATACACAAAGAAGGTAATCCGATTAGACCAGTTTGTTCATACACACAAGCTCCAGCATCACATCTATCCAAATATATTAATACGTTATTTCTAAATACCACAAATTTTAAACCTAAATATTCCATTAAAAATTCGATCGAATTCAGTAATAAGTTAAAAAATAGTGTACCCCTTAAAAACTGCATAATGGTGTCTTTCGATGTAAAGAGTTTGTTTACAAACATTCCTGTAAATGAGACAATGAAAATCGTTAATGATATTTTGACCAAGAACTGCACCGACCCTAAAATAATTCAAGGTATAAATGATACTCTCAACGAATGCATTAATCAAAATTATCTCTGTTTCAACGACTGCATATACCAGCAAATAAATGGTCTTCCTATGGGTAATCCATTATCACCTCTACTAGCGGACATCTACATGAACCATTTTGAAGAAAACCTCTTTGAGTCAGGACATCCACTACTAAAACTCATTAATAATTACGCAAGATACGTGGATGACATTTTTTGCACATTCAGTGGAACAAGAAGACAGCTGGATACATTTTTCACTTTTTTAAATAGTATGAATAAAAACATTAAATTTACCATGGAACTAGAAGAAAATAACGCAATAAACTTCCTAGATCTGACTATATTAAGAACTGATAATAAATACGAGTTTCAAATATACCGTAAATCTACATACACTGACACAATAATTCATTCAAAATCAAACCATCCAATAACGCATAAGATGGCGGCATTCCATTCGATGATTCACCGACTGTTATCCATACCACTTAATCAAGATAATTACAATAAAGAATTGAACACTATAATTGACATTGCAAACAATAATGGATACAATAGCATGTTAATACATTCACTATTAAATAAAAAAATCAAACAACAGTTAATACATAAATTTATATATCCAAAAACAACAGACACAGATATCAAGCACTGGAGAAAATTACTGTATGTGGGTAATGCTACGGATGAATGTAGTACAAAATGCAAGAAAGCAGATTTCAAACCAGCATACTATACTAAAAATAATATAGGCAAACTAATTTTTAATCGTAAAAAAAGGACAATCAACAAATTGGATTACTCGGGAGTATACAAGTTAAACTGTAAGAATTGTGCCACATCATATATTGGACAAACAGGAAGAAAAATCAGACAAAGGGTTGAGGAACACAAAAAGGCTGTAAAAAATATCTCAATAAACTCAGAAATGGCTGACCATTGTCGTGATACGGGACACTCAATAGATCTGGATAACATTGATATTCTACATAAATCATCCAAAGGATATAATTTAAATATCTTAGAAAATATTGAAATTAATAGGCATGTGATAAATAATAGTTGTACTGTTATAAATAAACAGATCCCTCCATTGTCCTCACCTCTTATCTATCCTTTTGTATATTCCGATCCACCTTGTAAACCAACCACATAATTATTATTTCTTAGAAATGGGAAATCCCCATACAAATGTATAATGCTTATGTATACCAGCAGATTTTGTTTTGTGTTTAGTTGTAAGTGAGCACTGATGATGTTAATATAACGAAAGATCTTTGCTAAAATATTTAAAATAAATAACAAGTGAAAGTAAACAGTGTTTTTGATTTTATTTTTATAACAAAATTTATTATAAATAAAATATTACGATCTATAGAATAGAATAGTACTAATTAAATACTCAACAATGTTTTTGTTTTGAAAACGGCAAAGTTCTCGGTATTCTTTAAAAATCTGTGTTGTTGTGTTTTGATGGTCATTATAACGCATGATAAAAAAAACAAAAACAATCATTAATTTACGCTTTTTATATCCAAAAGAATGATCACTTACATATGACTATATTCCATTTGCAATATTATTTTGTGTTTACCTAGAAAGAGGAGCCAGTAAACAGACTTTTGTTATAAATTATAATATGCATAAAGTTTGTATGTCCCTAATAATTTATTCATATTATGGCCAATTCTGAATCATAAAATAGTTTAGTTGCACTAACTAAGTGTAAGGAGATAGTTGAGTCATAATATTTAGTTCAAATTCGTATTCACAGTTTTCCGTACTAAAACCAGTGATATGTTACAACTAGATTCGCAATGTCATACAAATATTCTCTAAAAATGTGTACCCACCCGTCGAGGTACAATACCTGAGTAATATATATTCATCTCTTTTCTTTTGTATATATTCATCTCTATCTACCGGCCTTTGTCGTCTGTAATAATCCCCATTCTCATATTGTCTATCTCTTGTTATCTACAAACAATTTATATGTGTGTCGCTTTTTTTCAAACAAAAAATTGCGGCACCAAGGACCGCAAAGAGATTTTATTAATGGTAGGTACATGTTTGAGATTCATATTGCAAATCTAGGTATAACATATCACTGACTGAAACTAATTTAGTTAGCTAGTTCATTTTGACACCTTAGTTAGTATAACTATAAATTTCGGGAATCTATGGATTTCGTATTCAGAACGAAATTTTAGTTGACATGTGACAACTACAATTAGTTGTATTTGGCGGAATTTTATTCGCGACTTTTAAAGTGCGAATATTATTAGTTGCTGTCATTTTGCCGCAGAATATTGCTATATTTTGGAAGTTTAAAGTTGTTTTTTCAATTAAAAGTAAAAAATGGATATTTTTAGGGTCCTCGCAACTCTTGGCATCTATAAATTGTAAAATTATACCACCACCTACGCAAATGCGAACGTCAAAATATGTCAATATCTGACATTTCACAATTTTCACGCGCGACAACTATTAAATTGTTGCCAGAAGTGTAAATCGGAACGTGAAAAACATTTCTTATTGCGGCATCACCGACTAATATTTGTTTGTCCCATAGATTTTACCGTTTGACCTTGGTGGTTATCGAGTTTATAGTTGTTTATAGTTCGTAACTAATACTGAATACGAATTTGTACTAGCATGATTAATATTAGTCAACTATTATTAGTTAGTTTAGTTAGTTCATCAAGATTGGCCCTCATTATCATTGGCCCTATTATCACGGCATTTTCCACAAGTAAGATAACCATCGGACTTATTGTATTTAAAACACATGCAAGTTGTCATCTCTGTGTTATAATTAAAGTTAATAACATTCAAGAAAGGTGACGTTTTCAGAACACTCGAAAACTTACAGAAAAAGATGGGAAACCTATTCTTTGCCGGAGAATCCTCGGAACAATGTAAACATTCCGTGTGAATCTAACGTTCCAATTAGGTGACGTCATTTAAAGCTGAATTGATGATAAAAATATTATCTAAAATTTGATTTCCTTATCTTGTTCATCTATTTAATCATGTATTTGTCATTGATTTGTCTGTTTATTTAATTTTTCATATATTCATTTGTTGCGAGATAGAGTGAAGAATGAGGATATCAGTGTGAGAGGAGTGTTGTGGACAGAATGCGTGTAAACAAGTTGAGATAGTTTGGACATGTTGAGCGAATGCAAGATGAAAGGATGACGAAGAGGATGTAGGTATTTATCTGAAAAAAGGGGTGTGAGGAAGCGCGGACGTCCAAGAACCACGTGGCTTGATCACGTGGACCAAAATTCTTAAGGACGGACGCGTGCTGAGTAAGAGAAATCGGAGTGCATGTATGAGAAACTGGATGAATGTAGAGGAAGCGAAAGAAGTATGTAAGGATAGATCTATATGGCGTTCCGTTCTCTCTGCCTACCCCTCCTGGGACATGGCGTGAGTGTATCGTATAGTATTAATTATTCATTCATTGATATATTTTCATTATAATAATTGGTTGATTTACTAATTATTATTTACTCATTGTGTTTTTCTTTTTGTTAGATATATTGATTCTTTGTCAATTGTATATTATATTTTTATATGCAGCACGCCTCGATTCAGGGCAACCTAGTGAGGCTGCTGCAACTTTATTGTAGCCATATTGGTGATATGTTGTCTCAACTTTTGAGTGCATTGAATTAATTAAAATAAAACACTTATTTTTAGTATATCCACGGTGACTTTTTATTGGACGCGAGCCGGCTTTCAAGAGCTTCCGCTCTCATCATCAGGCTGGCGAAAAGTAAAGAAATTACAGGTTGGTAACAAATATATATAGTATGTCATTGGGTAGCAAAACAAAAGAGGCAGTTAAGACAGTGGTAACAAACAATTGAAATAGAGTACCTTTGTGGACGGATTTTAAGAAAAACATCTCCAGCATTTGCCTTTTAACGATATTGGGGAAACCACAAAAACCCATATCAAAGATGAGCATTATTTTTTTAAGAGGTAGCCTTCCTCTGATAGTTAGTATACATAAAATATGAATCTGCTTGATATAATGTTATGTTTTTATATGAAAAATGCATTGAATTGATTGATTTATTGGATTGGTTAGAAGAAATCGCATCTCTACGATAAACTCGCCTTCTGAATAATGATTTTAATGTTTTTTATGTTAATATGCTTGTAATATATTCTTTTTAATTCTATTCTCCCCAAGATCATTTACTAGTTTGCGGGTGATTAAGTAATCAATTTACAGTAAAGAATAAACAATAATGTATTTTTAAAGCATCAGTGATACGTATACCTGATTTACAGGCCACAAAATTTTATAAAGATTTGAACATCAGTTTCTTTCGGAAACTCCATGGATAATTATTTAGTGGTGTACAAAATTATTTAAAATGATCAAGTAGGTCGTATAACAGATAACGAAATTCATCCTAATATTTTTATGTCGTCAAAACTCACCCCTTAAACGATGGATGTTGTTATGTCTCAATGTCTTATTATTATTATTATTATGATCATCCCTTCCTCTCCTTACTACCCTTAGAGCGTAGCGATCATCACTTTGTGACAAAATAATATATTATTTTATCTTCTGACATACCTACTTGTACCAGTATACGAGTGATATAATAACAAAATTCTTGCATAAGGGGATACAGAAATAAAAAATACTTTCGTTCCAAAATACTCATGAATTATTAAAATTTATCATTGATGATTACATGCTCAAGCGCTTTCGTCAAACGTGTGTGCTTTCGTGTGGATATAAAACGTGTAAATTAATTACGAGGGTTTGAATATGTGGAACGAACGAATCTCAAATTCAACGATAAGATAATTATGTCTCCCATCCTGTATGTTATTTTTTTACAAACACAGAGAGGACAGCTTGCATCGTTATAACATAAGGCTGGTATGTTGGCTGTCCCACTTTTATAATATGCCGTGATGGTGGATAATAGGAGTTATACCTAGTTTATTTTTTTATTTTTTTCCACTATGGCATAGAATCCTACAAGGATGATTTGTTCCAAAAACGACCATTAAATATTATTTAATCGTCAGAGAGAAGATAGTTTTAAGATAATTATAACATTTTTCTACATCAATATGAGAAGAGATAGACGAGGAGACGCTTGACCATCTTTTCCAGGGGTGCCCTATCAGGGATGCGTATGATATTTTTGTTGATGCTCTTCAAAACGATTACCAATTCCCCCTGAATATTGAAACATTATTGAGTATGACATCCGATACAGTACATTTTTCCCTTCTCAAATCAATAAAAAAAAGCCATTGACAATGTCTTTATAAGGCGAAAGACGTCTCTCTCATCGAATAAATCAATAGTAGAATAAAACGCTTGTTTTATTTATTTCAATAAAAGCCAATTTTATTATTCCACAATCTTCTAACATTCTTCTCTCTGACAACTTAACAACATTTTGAGACTGTTTTTGGCACAAATCATCCTTGTAGGATGCTATGCCACAAGAGGGAAAAAAAAATGAGAAGAGATAAATAACGGATTCTATTGGATGTTATACTCAGTAATTAGTTAATATTTAGGGGGAATTGGCAATGATTTCTGAGTGCATCCACGTAGGTAAATGTCATTGGCATCTCATACTGGTCTCAAACTCTCATAAATTTGCATTTTTTAGTAGGTACGAGTAAAAAAATTACCATCAATAATAAATGTCAATAATTCATTTAGTGTTAATGCAATTTGTCTTGTGTAGTATTGGTCCTTATAACGAAGTGCCTATACAAGAGACATTCGCAGGCAATGACGCGTAAAACCTTCCTATATATAACGTCCCCTTTTATAAATGCGCATATTTCCTCTCTACATTACCCATCACATACTTTTCATATACCTACTTACTTATACACAAACCTATAGTTGTGTCGATACTCCCTTAGTAGATACACCAACGACATGACAAAAAATATTATTCAGAAACTTAACTTGTACCTAATTCCATGAACTTATTTTTCCATATTTTCATTCAAAATATATTATGAATTTGTATTTTTTTCATGGAATATTAATTCGTCTATTGACCTGATGGAATGAATATTAATTGTCGTTTCCTGGAATGTATAAAATAAACCTCATTAAATTATAATAATATGTTAATATTTGAGGCATTTAAAACGTAACAATTTCTACGATCCATATTTGATTGTTTTAGAAAATTTATAATTATAATAATGGGAGTAGATGACAGGCTCAAATACAGCATGCAGAAGGCCGTACTTCTATCGTCCACCAGGATAGTAAGAAGGTTTTTGTCCCTATAGCTCTGTAAGTGATCTCCCATGATTGTACTATTTCATAGAACATCATGGAAGACTCAACTCGAATAATGTTGGGGTTCTACATTTTGAATATATGTAAATTAATTTTAATATTTTATGGTTTTTGTTATTAAATGTAATATTTAAATTTTATTGTTAATCTTATATTGTGTTCAAAATGTAGAATCTAATATTGTTTTGTTAAATAAATGAGATATGAATAATAATAAAAATCTTTATTGCACAAAGAAAAACAAACATTTTTAAAATATAAACATTGTAGAATTTACACCAGATTAATAAATTTGTGCGATGAGCGAGTTTATCGCGAAAGCGCGATATCTTCCAACTAACCACAATAATTACCTATTTTAACTGTTATAAGCTAAATAAAAAATCAAATTATGTTATGAATAAATTTTTGACACAATTGGATGTTGCAGACTGTATTTTACTTATGTACTGTAGATGTAGATCATATTTTGAACCACTCTATGTATTTATAAATCCAGTTTTAAAAATCCATGTGTCATGCACTCCTAAATGTAGTTTACATTAATTTATTTTACAAGGCAAATTAAGTTCTTAATGTTTCTCTGTTAACCGATAGTCTGTTGGTGCTATAAGTTTTTTATTAAAAAAAAAGCTTTTATATCACTGTAATTGTTCCTATTTATTCATATATACAAACATTCCAAAGACCTTTGCCGTGTGTTTATTGTTAATAAACAAACAAATAAATAAATAATTATGCTATTTCAACAAACAAATAAATAAATAATTATGCTATTTCCACTTTCTCTGTACTATCACGGATATCGTGGAAATGAATTCGAAAAATGTACAAAGTTATTACTAGTGGGATATGGGATATGCCTTGATGGTATAGTAGTAGTAGTAGTAGTTATTACTAGTGAGTCCAAACTTATTTTTCAGTTAAAATTAGCTTTTTACACAACTATACAACCGATAATCATGAATATTCTACAAGAATTGTAACAATATAACTGTACCAAAAGCAAAATAAATAATAAATAAACTTTATTTTATGGCCTTAAACATTAATATATTTTCAATTTCTCTTAATACTGGTGTTAAAATCCGAAAAATAATATTGTTATCTCTGAAAAACCTTTTCATCCCCATTACTATGCGTGTGAATGTGTCGCAGAGGGTAGAAATTTCTCCCTTCCCGTATAATAATATTGCAATATATTATTGCCGTCCTCGAAACCGCAATATGGTCGCCACTTTTCAATTGCTCAACTCTGCAATATACAATATATAAATATATGGAGACATATTATGACTATAATTCTTATTTCATTTTAAGCTATTCAGTGCCTCGGGCGAGAGACACCGAAAATATACACATCCACGTTCCTCTCAGAAACAGAGGGATAGAAGTTTTTTCGATTGAATATCTTCTTTTGTGGATTTGGGAATATTGGGCATTACTTTACAACAGTTTACGTTGAAAAGTTTTTCAATAATAAATTATTTCAAACAGAACAAACGCAATGAAGATTTTTATCATTTCGTTGTTTATCTGAACTATAATCTCTCCTTTAACACAACAGAAGCTAAAAAGACTTTGCGAAGAATTACAGCCCGACGCAGTCTCATTGGTGACTGTGCTAAGATCCAATTTTCTCGCATTTTTTTCAAATAAATAAGTTTATTTGAAAAAAAATTAAATCATAAATTTTTGTGACATAAATATGTGAAATATGTGAAAAATCAAATATATGAAAATCTTTTTAAAAGAGTGTTCCAGAATTAAGTAACAGAAGTCCATTGTAATTTACTCTCTTAAAAACATCAAAAATGTCTTTAAGCTGGTACAAAGTTATCACACAAAATTTCATCAGGTTCAAATTCTCATGTCAGACTACAGATTTCATAAAAATCACTTTTTTACATTTTAAGTCATAACTTTTCGTAATATATAAAATGATGGTTTATTCTTAAAATAAAGCAATCTGTGTTTTTCTGAAATATATAAAAAAAACAACATTTAATGTCTTTATTTCAGGTCTTTCCAAAACTAATACAAAATTACCAACAAAATTACGTCAAAACAAAAATTCTAAATTCAAATAAATAAATTAAAAGAAATCACTCCTATGAGCAGGTAGGTGGTTTTCTTTACATATATTATATCATTTGTTTCATAATTTCATCATTTTAATCTAAACATTATAATTTAAAAAGTTAAAAGTTTAGTAATTCTGTTATTACGAATAATAAAATTATGCAGTAATTCCCCTTTATTTGGCTCTCATGTAAAATGTAAATTTTGCAGATCCGATGTCACATTTTGGGCATGACGAAAAATAGATGATTCTACTCAAAAGCATTAAAAAATGTTACAGAGAGCAAAACAATTATGAAATGAATCTGCCTTGTAAACTTATAACAAAAAAGGTGAATAGATACAAAATAAATAAAAAAAGCTGTTTTTACTATAACTCAAGTTATGTTTTAAACGTGACAACATTAAGTAGGTAATAAAAAAAATGTGTGGTACGCAAAAGGTTAAGGTTTTTTGCCAAAAAAATGTAAGCATTGACAAAAAGCGCTGATGAAAGTGAAACGTGCGTAAAAAATCATTCCGTATTATTGGAAGATATTATGTATGCGATTCAATCATATAATACAAATTTCGTGAAACCGGATGCTACTTTCTGAAATAATTAAATATGATTGAGTAGTTGTGCTGAAAACGAATATTCTTTGAAAAATGTACGTGTATTAATTTATACTATGAAGAGAAACTTACAAAAAACTGTCAATAAAATACATAAAATTATTATATGTAACATAAATATCTAATCAGTTCTCCAATGAAGAGTATCTAAAGCATGGACAATTAATTATTTATATATTTCATTTTTCACAATACATTGGTAACAATATTTGATAAATATCAGTACAAATTAAATTAAAAAAAAAAAACACAGAATGTAGTTAACTTCCAAATGATTTTCGCTTACTAGTATTTGAAGCCTGTCGACTCCATCATCAGACGGTTAGAAAAACCTTTTTTCGGTCAATATTATGAAATTTTGAGTTATACAATTCAGTGTACAAAGTAATAATGTACATATATAAGAAAGTTAAAATTAAATATAGATAACAAATTCTGATAATAAAATAAACCAATCAATAAAAATAAAGCATTTAAATACATTTTTAATGATTAAATCAATCGCGTGTCGGTTTTCAAGAGTTTCTGCTCTCATCATCAGACTGACGAAAAGTTAATTAATTACATTTCAATGCAAGTTGTAAATATATGAACTATTTTTGCCAAGAATAAACAAGACATTCAGGATGGATGGCAAGTCTGAATTGTAGATTTACAAACTAATATCAAAATTATGGTTTTTGAAACACTCTAAAGTTTTATCATTCCAAATATTATACTATACTATACCATCAAGGCATGTACCACGAGTGGTATAGCCAGCAGACCAGCTGCATATAATGCAAACTGTCCTCTCCGTGCCAATATAAAATCAAGACATTCAGTATGGGTGGCATACCTCGTCGCTGAATTCAAGATGAAATACGTCTTAATTTTTTCAAACACCTGCCTTTTACAGGACACTCGAAAACTTACGTAGAAGAGTGGGAGACCAATTCTTTACCGGGTGCTCCACGGGATCTATCTTCAAAATTATCCTCTACATAGAACAAATTTCATTTTATCCAAAATAGATAGATACCTAATTGCCTCATTGTTGATTTTGAATATCTTACGAACGAAAATATACGTTAGCCTTTTAAAAATGTCGAGTCGAATTTGGTTTATAACGGGGAGTCAAATAAAATAAATTTACGAAAAAATATCGCTTGCATTGCTCCCATAACTTAACCCATTCACGGCTACCAAAAAACCTTTCCGTAAACGATACTTTATGATAATTTGGTGGTTTTTATAATAAAATTATTGTTATTATTAGAGAATAAATCTTTTTATCCTCCCACCATCTGCGTTATTCACCTTGAAAAAGAAAATGGCTTCCACGCTCAAGTACACATAATAAATTATTTTCAAAAAAAGGCTTTCGCTCTTAAAAAAATGCTTTATCTCACTTCATGTCGCATATAAATTAAGTGAGCAAAAGAAGTTCGAAATATAAAAATTATAGGTATATAATAAGTATTCTATTCTCTGATTTGGCTATTTAAAATAATGTTCTGTTTTGAAAAATCAGATTGTTTATTTTGAACATTTCTGTAGGAACTACTTCTACTTCTGCTATTCCATCACAGCAAACCCTACTATTTTATTTTTATTTTTATTTTATTTCATAGAGACACTCACAGAAAACTGACAACACAATACATAAATTACAAACATACAATAAGATCTGGCCAGTTCCCCAATTAAGAGCGTCTACAGCATGCACAATCAGAGAATTCAATTAAATTAAATTAAAATTAAAATTAAAGCGTAACTCAATATCTGCGGTGACAAGGCAAAGGGGCACAAGCCAGCCCCGCAGCACCGAGCCACCCCCCCCCCCCCACAGAAATGCAGGCATACATCACACCCCACAAAGCAATGGGATCAAGGGCAGCCCATGGTACTAGGCAACCCGGGATGCCAACACCTGCGAAGCACGACATACACCCACACCTCCGCGGAGGGAACAACTCAACACCGCAAAACCGACCCACGCCCCCTCACCCCGCCACCACAGATACAATGCCACGATAATGATAATCTCTATGTAGAGATAATCCTGCTAATGCACATCATCGCATTTTTCTTAGGAGTAGCCAGCTGACCAGTCACATTTAATAAACATGCAAGCTTTCCCCTCTGTACCAAAAAAATCAGACATCCAGAATGGTTGGCATACTTCATCGCTGATATCAAATCTCTTTTTTTCGAACAAATGTCTTATTTTTCCAACATTTGTCTTTACCAGGATACTATAGGAATAGAATGAGAGACCTAATCTTTACCAGGTTCTCTGTGGGTTTTTTTTATAGAATTTCACATCAATTTCCACAAATATGTAGAGTGACAAGTAGAGTAAATGTATGTAAATATCACGAAAATCGTCCTTTCCGAGCCAATAAAAATGTGATTTCTACATTAAAGAAGGTTAAGGACTGTTCTTCATTGAAACTGAATGAGTGTTTAACGAATACTTACTTGTCGTACAAACCGTATCACAGAATTGAAAGTTTAATTTACATATTTGTGATGAATAAAATATTTGCCTTTAACAAAAACTCTTTATTTAGTAAGGTTATTCAAATAAAAGAAATATGTGCAATGGACGAGTTTATCGCAGAAACGATATCTTCCAACTACCTTACCCAAAATCAACCTGCCTTTTCTTTGCCGAGACGCCAAGCGGTAGGTACCGTTTTTTTTTGTTTTGAACGAGCGCAAAAAAAGCTATTTTTGTTTCTTCGTTTAGATGATATCCGATTGGTATACATATCATTTTTTAACAATACAATAAATATTTGAATTTTCGTCGTATTTTCACAATAAAGTTTTTATTTTATTTGTAAAACAATTATCTTTACGTTTTGACAAGTAGTATTGGATGTTTGTTTTTTATATGTGTATTTATTGTCCTGTCATAATAGCACTCGATAATTTTTTTGTTTTCATTATTTATGAAATTAAAATGACAACGTATTTTTCAAATTTTTTACTTTCATTTGTTTTTCGTGTTTTCGAAAACAATGTACAGAAATTTCTATTGTCATCATTGATTTTTTAAAGGCATGTTTACCGTGGTCTCTTATTACCTTTTTCTGTAGTAATTCGAGTGTCCTGTGAAAGAAGCACACGTGTTTTCTAAATATCAATCACAAGATAGTTGATATCTTCGATAAATTCATCTAAGAGATGTGACACTCATTCTGGATGCCATATTTTTGACACAAAATAGTAGGACAACCTCTATGATAAATAAAATATCGTATCCCATGGAGTCCCTGGTAAACAATAAGCCTCCTTATTTTTTCGAGAATATTGTGTTAAAGACAGATATTCGTAAATCATCACTCTTAAGACATCTTCTTTTCAGCAATGAGGTATACCTCTTAATCTGTATGTCCTTACTTTTATTGGCACACAAAGGACGTTTTTGTTAATTACAGGCAGTAAATTCTGTGATGATACTTTTTTGAACAGATTATTTATTGTGATTATTTATGAGTACATACATACACAAGTACCTACTTGATATTCATTGTTAAAAAATATTTGATGACAAGCAAAGAGAACCTAATTCATAAAATAAAATATATTATATTTCAACGAAAAAATCTCTTGAAGAACAATGTTTCAAAAGTTTCGGGCAATTTTTCAAATGATTATTCTTACCAACTGTCGTATTTGACGGGTTGAAGATATTCCATTCAAGATTCCAAATTCAAATTTCAAAAAAAGAATAAGAATCCATTCCTCTTTCGATTTCAAATCAGTGTTCGATTTTCGAATCAATTATTATTATTGTTATTACCTACTCTTATTGCAGGACTAACTAGCTCATATACCCTAGAGAAAAACCTTACACTTTTTTAAACAAAAAATAAATTGATATACGATATCTTATAAAAATATAAAACAACGCATCTTTATATTTTTTCTCACTCTAAATGATCCTTTTAAAAGTGCAGAATAGAAATAATTGACCTTTATTCGGGGTGATTCTGCAACAAGTTGATCACTGGCGTCTGTGATTGACTTGTTGCAAATTCACCATTGTGACTGTGGATGTCATGATGATCGTAGTTGAAATTGACATTATTTCCAGTTATAAATTGTTTAAAATTTACTGTAAATAATATCTATATAGGTATATTTGTATTATATAATCTATTTTGTACAAAAACTAGACAAAGAAAAACTGGAAAAAGAACCAGATAGTGTAATGGTCGAAGCAATTTATTTATTTATTTATAATAACATATACGGCACAAGGCCATTAAACATATACAAAAAATCAAAAATAGTTCGATGCAATACAACAATTATTTCAAACGCAGTAACATTTACTTATCACACACACACATACACACAACCATACAATGCAGCAATATAAAACTATAGCACCCGCCAGTATACAAACTTATTTTATAACAATTACAGACTATCCACATTAAAGCAACAATGCTGCTATCCCACTCACACTTACCATCGTCCGCATAAACAGACACCGGGTACAGAGAGGGACGGCGTCACAATCATAATGTAGGCGGACGCTTCAGCTCATCACGAATAAAATAGTATTAACTGAAAATTATGTTGCCAGGTTTGACCGCAACACCCGAGCAAAACAAAATAAATATCACGCAGTGTTATGTGCTTTCACTAATAAAATATGCATGACATAATACAGAAATCTAAAATAATTAATCATTTATGGAATATATAACTACTTAAAGCAATACCTATAGGTAGACATTTTTTTATGATAGACATTTTTTATGATAAAATTTTTATGATAAATAGTTATAATACATAAAAAATTGTGGTGTGTTATCAATCATTTGTAGTAAAATGTTAGTGGAGCCCAAACATAAAAAAGATTTTGAATCGTTTTGATACTTTACGAAATTTATTTTTCCCGTTATTTTTACACAAATTAATATGATTTGATCATTTTGAAAAATGCATTTTATACAACTCAGAACGAAGAATATTTCTATTAATTTTAGGATTTATCCACTTTCGATCCCAAAACATTAATAATTTAAAAAATAGTATGCACAAATATAGTTACAAACGAACACGAGACTATTTTATAAGTGTAAACATATTATTTATGTAAAAACTTTGAGAATAGCGGTGGTTGATAATAATTCCGAAAACTTATGAAATTACCAAAGCGACATTATTTTTATTACAAAAGTTCCCCCAAAGGCACACAAAATACCATTCCTCACAATGAAATCAGTAATTCTTACATTATAATGCAATATTACAATAATTTATTATTTAACTCGTATATTTGAATTATAAATTAATTTTTTAATTAATTTAATTAATTAATTAACATAACATAACATACATTTCACACAGATCGAGCTAGTCCCAAACTAAGATGAATCTTGTATTATGGGTACTAACGCGACGATACACACATATACAATGCACTAAACACATATACATGTAACACCCAGACCCAGGACAATTCGAAAAAGGTCATTCCTCAATCTGCCCTGGCCGGGAATCGAACCCGGGACCTCGTGACTCAAAGGCAAGAGCGTTACCTCCGCGCCACACCGGCCGACTATAAATAAATAACCAAAAAAATTATGTATTACGTCGTTGCATATTCAAAAAGGAATATGTGAATTCATAAACATTTTGACATTACCAGATTAAATTGCTTATAATGACATCATAACCATTTTTAAAGTGATTCTTAGTATCAAATATTAAAATTCAATACTTAAAGAATAATATCACATGTAAATAAAAAGTCCAAACTACAATTTTAATGCCGTAATGAACAGTTTTAAAAGAGTATGCCTCAATAAAAATGTGTGCACATGTCTCTTTTTGAATATGCAACGACGAATTTAGTAGTTAAAGGCTAACTCGGTCTTTATTTAAAAATGTTGATGTTCTTCTGGGCTCACCGAGTCTAGTTGGCGTCCCTCCTTCGTGACTTCTGGACGTTTTGACTCTATTAACGGTGGGGTAGTCAGCAGATCATCTGCATAAACATGCAAACTGTCCACTTCGTGCCAACAAAATTAGAAACTAACTAGATAAAATAAACATAAAAGTTGTGTTCCCCGTGTCATATTACATATTACGATTACCCTGTCTTGACAACACATTCGAAACTTATTGAAAAAAGGGTGAAACTTTTTCCTTGCAGAGGTCTCCACGTAGTAATTTAATTTATTATTTTAAGAAACTTACAGAAAAGAGACTCGATAGCCATAGTTTTTTGTGTTAAATATGGCTTACATTATTTTATGTCAAATTACATACATCTACATACATAATGCTAAACGACATTTACATGTGTTAAATAACAATTAGGTACATAATGTTAAACAACACTAACATTGTGTTAAATGATACCAAAATATTAAGTTCCGCTAATAACACTTGCACATTTATGCAAAATTTTAATTTTCGTTTAAAATGTGTTGTGCGACAATGCTCTCAGCGTTGACCTACTGCAGACTGTAATACAAGAGGGACGATGATTTTGACTGGGTCATATTATGAGAATATCCAGTGACAGTAGGACAAAAACAACACTGTTCTTTTGTCCCTCCTTCGTTGTGACAGCTTGGACGTGCCTCTTTCACGATAGGTACATCGTTCAAGTGAGGACGACATCAGGACTTTAGGAATGTCATGGTAATAGAAGTGAGTCGATTGGTGAAGAGATGTTTGGAATGGAAGAAAATGGTTTCAGCCCTATTCTCCCGGGAGTTGAAAGGAAAAGTGAGCTGTGGAAATAATAGAATTTCTAATAACAACTTCATCAAGTGTTACAAAGACATAATTCAAACTTTCAGTATCAAGTACATCACAGGTAAAGTTGAATTCACAAAAGTTTGTCAAAGTTCAAAATATTAAAACAACGCCCTTGGGGGAGGAAAATGTTTGATATTTGAACGCCGTGCTGAGTTTTCAAGGTCTGAAATAAAATATTTTTTCAGAAGAAGTAAGTACAAGAAATAATGGTTTGTAATTATAATAATTATATCTTTTGTAACTTTGCATCTAAATTTGTATTTTTGTACAAAGAAAGTTTCATGTTTAAAAGTACGGACCACTGAGACAGTTTTGTATTTAAATTAAATGCTTCTGAGAAACATCAGTTGCTAAAAATAAAATGTATTTATTTATCGGACCATGGTCCAATATTTCAATGTACCTTAATTTTAGGGTGACACTTATCTTGAGCTACCCCTTAACTTAACTGGTTGCTCTGCAAACCATTTCTCTCAATTCTTATATCAATATGGTGTCCGATATTTCTTGTCTACATACTTGTGATGTGTCAAATGGATACAAATGTTTTTGGTACCTACCTACATATATGTTCTATTATATTGAATTTCATGTTGTTTTATTAAGTTGGTAACATTTTAATATTGGTTTTACTTATTTAATAATTTTATTGTTATTTTTTTAAATTTTAATATCTACTTGAAGATTGTTTAATGTTTTTTATGTTTATTTCATATGTAATGTAAAATGTATGCAAGTGAGACGTGGACATGGTTAAAGAAGGATGAAAGTGGCATAAATGCAGTGGAAATGAGATCGTTGAGAAGGATGTGTGGTAAAAGTCTGAGAGATCGTGTGCGTAACAGTGATATACGAAAGGAATGTGGAATGAAAGTTGGTGTAATAACAAGGATGAATGTAAATAAGTTAAGATGGTTTGGGCACGTGGAAAGAATGAATGAGGACAGAATGACTAAGAAGATATATTTGGCTGAGAGGAATGGTGCTCGGAGACGTGGACGTCCGAGGATTAAATGGCAAGATCATTTAAATCAAATCCTACAGGACGGTCACGTGTTGAGCACGTTGAACAGGAGAGCATGCATGAGGAATTGTATGACAGTGACGGAAGCGAAAGATGTATGCAAGGATAGAAGGAAGTGGCGCTCGATCCTTTCTGCCTACCCCGCGAGGGAAGCGGCGTGATGGTATGTATGTATGTATGTAAAAGGCAAATGCCGTATATTGATTGAAATAAATAAATTATTAGTGTAAATATTAAATTATAACTTTAAAATTCCAAAATTCTGACGTACAGGTATTATTATTATTTGATTACTTACGTTGCGCTGTTTTTGTAATCAAATCACTGCCAGTGCATGTTAATTTGAATTTCATTACTTTTACAACACAACTTAGGAAAAACATTTTATTGACAGAATTTTTTTAATTTCCATTTTATCAAAATTAATCACTTAATTTAAAGACAACGAACACCATTACAAAATCAACAACCGAAAAAAATACTTCATTTAAGTCGGTAAATAAAAAAAAAACGATATCGAACAATGAATATTAATATAAACATTGGAGGATTTATGGGCTCAGGCAGCTACAAGAGCGCCATCTACTATACTGCTATACCGTCACGGCAGCAGACTAGCTGCATATAACCAACATGCAAGTTGTCCTCTCATTGCCAATTATAAATTAAGACCTTCAGGATGGGTGGCAAACCTCATCGCTGAATTTACGATGTAAAATGTCTTTATACTTTGGAATACCTGCCTTTTATAGGACACTCGAAAATTTACGAAAAAAAGTGTGAGGCCAATAATTATTCTTTGCCGGTTGCTCCACGGATTTTATCAAATATGAAAAATACTAAATATAAAAATACATAGGTATTTCAAAAATATACTACTATCACATTAATTAACTTCATATATACATAAAAATTATTTTACTACATATCTTCATAAAGACGATGTTTTAGTTCTGCGATATTTTATTTTCTTATTCATCTTCATACAAAATTCAATCACATATAAAATCTTACAATATCAAAATTTAATATTATTAATTATAATCCAAGACGTCGACCTCTAATGTTAAACGTTCTTAACCACCCTATGTAGCTACCGCCACCACTAGAGGTGATAGAGGTTATAATGAGAATTATTTGAAAAGTTTTATCCAAAGATTTGCGCTTAAACCAGAGATCGTCCTTTATATTATAAGGTATTATAAAGACGGCAAATTCCAGACATGAAACAAAATTCTTCAGCTTTATATTTAAAACACTGATTTGACAGTTTCTAAAAACTACACATATTTTAAATAAAGAAACTTTATATTGCAATTTAACACAAGTAAAAATTTTATTAAAAAAAATGTATGTTATATTTAATGAACTTTTGACACAATTGGATGTCTGGTACTGGATTTACTTACTAAGAAGTGTAGATATTAATCATATTTTTTTTATGTAAAAACACTCTAGATTAATCATTCCAGTTGATTCAACTCATCGATAGTCAACTGTGATAAAAATTGTACAGAGAAGTTGGGAATGTTCTCCGGGTTTAAAGAGTACTAATAACCGTCGGTTACGAGTAGGTACTCTTTAAACCCATTTGAGTTCGTCGGTATTCTGGAGGTAGAGTCTAGGCCTCGTGAACAAGGGGTCCGTGGTTCCGGCGAATTCCCCTTTCACGACACAAGCTTTTAGTAGCTTACTGTGAAAGGTGTATAAGGTTGTATTTGGGTTTATAACAAAAACCCAGATATATCTTTTTTAGAAAAAAAAACAAGCCTTGAGTCGATTCATAAGCGTCGAAATTGTGTATCACGCACTTCTAAAGGAAGTTCATATAAATGTATGTGTATCATATATGTACAATATACCTACCTACCTTGTAAATACGTATTCAAATAAGTTGATTATCGGTGAGTTGAAATAATTGGAATGTTTAATCTGGAGTAGTTTTATTAAATCAAAATAATTATGATGAAAGTGTATAAATCATTAACTATATTAATCAAATCATAGAACACTATTTGAGGTATGCACCTAAAAAGAAGACTTCTAGATATATTTAGCTATTAAAAAGCACAAAAACTATTGAAGGATAAAAAGTTTTTTATTGAAGCCCCTAAATCCATATCTCCTTCATCAGGGCTGGAAGTTGAGCAGCAATCATCTCCTCTCTTTTCCTACTAATATTGATATGGGAATAATATATTTGGTTGATTTTCATTATACCTTCCCAAAAACATAGATATTGTTTTCGATTATGATGAATGAATTTGCAATATGGAGCTTTGTGCCTAAAACCATGTGTATTAATGGATCCGAATGCTTTTATCAATTCTCAAAACATGACCTAACCAAGACTACACTCTCTCTCAAATATTTATATGAACCATTCTGCCATAAATTAATATGAAATGAATATCCTTCAACAATTAAGTATCATTGTACTATAATATCTAGTCGAAATTTCGTTGATATAATTCTGTAGACAATACATATAATAACTATTATGTATTGTACTATGTAAATCAGGTTCGTCTGTACCACATTGGTAATGACGCTCGTGTTGTGGTGAGCATTGTCCATGCGGGCTCCAAAACACAATATCACTATCAGAGACATACAAACATACATACGTACATACAATGATAGTCTACAGTCTAATGAACATTGATATTCAATAATAATATAAAATTATTAATATCTATATGGTAGTATCATTTATTCCACGTCAGGGTATAATACTTGTATTGTCAGTAGGCATAATAATATTATATTTGTTGCAATATCTGCATAAATATTAAGTCCATTTGTGTATATCCGTATTATTGTATGCGATAGGAGTGATACTATTACAAAATATGAATGAGAAAGAATTAATCGAAACTATTCATTTACGAATCGGCTATGACTGGCTTAACTTCTTTACTTTATGACAATGTTCTCTCACTCCACCGCGTTGTATCACTGCGACCATAGTAGATCTATTGACTTGATTACCAGCAGACCTAAACATTACCAGCCTACCACCAATATCAGGAGCAAGTTGAGAACATAACTAAAAAGGAGAAATAGCGGTGCCCTTGAGATAATTATGGATCTGAAACGGCCCCATATATTTTAAATCATCCATAAGATCAATATAATATACATAACTATTAAGGAGAAATAGCGGCGCCCTTGAGATGATTACGGATCTTAAACGGCCCCATATATTTTAAATCATCCATAAGATCAATATAATATACATAACTATTAAGGAGAAATAGCGGCGCCCTTGAGATGATTACGGATCTTAAACGGCCCCATATATTTCAAATCATCCATACGATTAATATAATATACGTAGGTACAGTAAATATACAAATTACTTGTTTAACAATTTAGTAAAGTAACCCAATGTTTTTAATTAATTAAACAAAATAACAAGCTCTAACAGTACAAAAATAGCATGGTACAAATAATAACAGGTTTATTGCCTTAGTAAAAGAATATTAAAAAACAAATTCGTCGGTAGCCTGGAGGTATGTAGAGTCTCGGCCTTCAGAACAAGGGGTCCGTGGTTCGATCCCAGTGAAAAGTGTATAAGGTAGTAGTTGGGTTTATAACAAAACCCAGATAGGTATATCTTTTTTTTTTTTAAATAATAAAAAAAAATTGTCCAATCAACCCGATGAAATGTTTAAAAATAGAATATAAACGTTCTATAGTAGATTTTAAAGAAAGTTATTCAATATTTCGTTAAGTAAATAGTTCCTTCCTCCTATTTATTTAATTTTGTCTTCACAATATGTAAATTTAAACTTTTCGCTCGGGAATATGAAAACATATTCTCTTATTTTGAAAGAGCATGAACTAAAAATGATTTTATTCTGATTTCCTGTACAGAACCTAACAAGGTAACTAAATTGCTACTCAAGTCTGCAATCTCTGGTTCACATGTACAGCAAGCGAATTTATGACGATGCCACTGTCAATTTGAAAATGGAATATGATGATTTGTGAATCTGGTCTCAAAATGATTTAACTACGTAATGATTTTCTGAAAATAATAATAATACAAAATTCAGATGACAAGCAATAATAAAATTTATTATTAATTGTGGATCTAGACCAAAAAATTTAAAGCATTTTGTCACAAGAAAAAGTAATGAAATATTACTTAAGTGGTAGCTACTGCGGCAGAAGAAGCGTCGGGAGGCCAAAGTTGAGATAGATGGATGGGGTGGAAAAGGATCTGCGAGCTTTGGGCGTGACCAATTGGCGACGAGAGGTGATGGATAGGAGGGAGTGGAGGGAGTGGAGGCGACTTCTTGAGGAGGCCAAGACCCACACAGGGTTGTAGCGCCATTGATGATGATGATGATGGTAGCTACTGTATTTATTTTACAATGAAAAAATTGTATTTTTTTGTCTAGATTTTCAGAATGTTTGATTTAACTTGCGCTCAAAATTTCTTCACCACGTCATAGACAGATTTTCGATTTGGTTTGGGATAGGAATTAGAAATGTTTCACAATCTCTTCGATAAATTTATAAATTAGACTCATTACTTAAATAATTCTTCATTAAAAAAACTAGAAAATATTTTAAATAATAAATTGGTTTTATGAAATAATTGATTCCAAAATTCAAAAATGACATAGGTTCATACAATTATTTAATTGTGCATAAAGTTTGAAATAAAAACTTTAAAACATATTTTATATTCTAATTCCATTTTCAAGTGTACAATGTAGAAAAAAAAAGATTTTTTTTTAGTTTTTATTTTGTAAAAACTTCTTTAAAGCAAAAAGCTCGTAAACAAAAGTATGACGTAGTAAAGAGTAAAATGAAAAGTGTCTCGTCAAGTTTTTTACCAAATATTTAAGGCTTTTGTGCTCAACAGGTGTCGAACATAGTAGTTTGAAACAGGAATTGGTGGTATTGGTGAAGGTACCATGGGTAAAGTGCACTTAAACCAGCCTAAGCCGAATCGTAAGCATTGCCCCACCATTCCTATTTCATACAAAGGGGAGTTTTGCACAGTATGTCGGTTGTGCCGATGAAGTGTCTGATGAGTAATATTCTTAATATCTTCACTCTCGCAGGTGTGAAATTCCAGCTAAATGCGAAAACTTTGTTTAACATTTAAAGCTAATTGACATTTACGAGAGATCAGGGTGCTAATTAAGTACGCACGTATTTAAATGCCCTGACTGTACATATGAAGTTACTGATTATGTTCACTGTAACAATATGTATGTAGCAAGCAATAGCGCCATCTATATATAGGTACATAATATGCATGTTAATATTATTATTTGTACTGGAGAAGGTTTATCTTAAACTAGATCTCCGGAATATTATGTTAGATACATTTTCATGCAGCCAAAGTCTGAATACATACATATGTATAACATACCGGGCAACTGCGGGTAAACCTACATACAAGCCTCTTAAATATGTACGTTCATTTCTATACAAGATTCATGTAGAATACTCCACATCAGGAAATATTTATATCTTTATTTATTTATTATTAAAAACATTAAACGGTGTAAAAACCTATTTTTATAATGACTCACGTACCTACAATAATTACTTAATGCATGCAAGTAATTTCCTAAAAAAAATTAAAACAACGAAAATAATCAGCATAAAAGTAGATAACTTAATTTGAAATCTAAAATAGCATAAGAAAATCAATAAATTTATTTGAAAATAAACAAAACATAATGAAGAAGTCATTCAAAACATAAAAAAATGAAAACAATGACTGAAAATAATGGGACATCTCCTCCACATGTCACATCCCAGTCCCGTCTGTTATGTTGCGCAGCCAAGACGTTTGCCTATTACCAGGAGCACGCTGCCCCCCAATCTTCCCCATCAGTATCAGTTGGAGCAAACTATACTTATCGCCCCGTAGAACGTGACCCAGATATGCGATCTTATGGACCTTAATGTCCTTCAGCAGCTGTCTACTGCAATTGGCTCTTCTCAAAACCTTCGAAAATATTTTAAAGTAGGTATTTACAAAATTTATTTGAGTTGGAGCAAGCACGTCGATTGAGGTATAAAAGGTCTTATTTTATTATTCTGGTGCTACTATAGCCTGTATGCAGTTCATGTCTAGGTACATACATACATATTCTGTAATAATAAGGAAGAGAGTTGGAGACTTCCTTAACACTATGTTACTCTTACATATGTACATATATTAGTGATAATAGTAGAAACGGAAGTTTAGAGGATATTGGAACTGATAATATTATTAATTATATAGAAAACAGGAATTGAGATGATATCCCAATCGATATCACCTATCACTATGGTAAATATTTAGATATCTTTAAATATATGTTTATTTATTTATTTATTTATTCATGAATATACGGCAATATGCCTTTTATTACATAATCATTATAGTTGACAATATCAATGAATTAAAAACCAAAACAAAAATACATACACAAATATAAAAACAATAAAATGACCACAATTACAATACATACTCGATCAAAAATATAGTGTTCCAAATCCATACAAGTATACACAACAATAGAAAACCAAAAGTTTATATCCAACACAATAAAATGATTCCTGACACATGTTCAAATATTACTTATTCAAATTAATTAATCACATCTAATTTATTTCATCTAGTTTTATCCAAAAAAGTTTATGAATCAAAAACAACACTTGTAAAACAAATCAAACAGCGCATATATAATAAAATTTACGCAAAAATAAAACCGACACTAAATAAACGAACGAAGCATAGAATGATCAGGACAATATACATTTATTGACTATTTACAATTTCAAAATAAGTCTGATTAAAATATTTGATTATTTTATCTTTCATTACATAATCACCTTCAAAAAACAAATCCAAATTCAATACATCGATAAATCTATTTCCAAGCATGTGCAGACGATTAATGACGGAATGTCTCTGGTAATTGGTTCGAGTATTTGATTCTTTAAATAAAATTTTCTGTCTAGTAGGACGATCAGGGACATGAAAATTGAGCAATGAAAGGAGCTCCGGGCAATCAAAACATGAGTTTACAATTTTGTATAAAAGAATCATGTCCAACAGGACACGCCTGTCAAACAATTTAGACATTCGAAGCTCCAGCAAAAGATGTTCATAACAGAAGTCAACATATGGGATGCCTAACCGAAAGTTAATATAACGCATGAATTTGCGTTGAACCCTCTCTATAGTATGTATATGCACACCATAATAAGGGGACCACACTGATGATGCATATTCCAACTGACTTCTAACATAGGCTTGGAAGAGAATCTTAAGGGTATATGTGTTTTTGAAGTCTCTGGAAATGCGTATAATGAAGCCCAACATCCGAAAAGCTCTGTCCGCGACACTTGATATATGCCCGGTGAAGGATAAACCGTCATCAAATAATACACCCAAATCACGCACCTCACTAACGGCCTCAAGAGCGACTCCATCCAGGGTGTAATTAAACAAGACTCTACTTCTAGTTTTAGCAAATCTTATGACATTGCACTTGTTAGTGTTCAACATTAAACCATTTTTATGACACCAAGCAGATATTAAGTCTATGTTATTTTGTAGTACCTTGCAGTCATCAATGTTTTTTATGACCCTATACATTTTGAGATCATCAGCATATAGAAGAACCTCGACCCCATTCAGATCATTCACAATATCGTTAATGAAAATGTTAAAAAGAATTGGTCCAAGGTGGGACCCTTGTGGGACACCGCTGATAGAAACGAAAACACGAGATACGACACCTCCCACCCTTACAGCAAGAGTTCTTCCCGATAGGTAACTCTCGACCCAACGAAGAAGATTACCACAGATTCCCAACCTTTCAAGTTTATAAACTAGCACAGGGTGACTAACCGTGTCAAAGGCCTTGGAGAAATCAGTGTATATGCTGTCAACCTGACTTCCCCCGGCCAATGACGTAGTCAAAAAATCGCTGTAAAGTACCAAATTCGAAACAGTGGATCTGCTTGAAATAAAACCGTGCTACTTACGAGAGATAGTGGGAGAAACATGAGGAACGATGTAGTGAAGAACGATCCTCTCAAATAGTTTACCCAGCGTCGATAATAAACAAATAGGACGATAGTTCTCAACACTGCTCCTATCACCCTTCTTGAATATTGGGATCAAATAACTAAACTTCCAAATGGATGGAAAGACCCCCAAATCAAGAGATAAATTAAAGAGCCGAGTAAGAGGATAAGTGAGTGAAGAAGCACAAGCCCGAGCGAAGATAGGTGGGATAGCGTCAGGGCCAGGACCCTTTGAAACGTCAATAGACGAAAGCATATTGTAAACCACCTGTTCCTCCACACGAAATTGTGGGATGTTTACACATCGTCCAAGAGTATCCTCATTACTGAGGTTATGAACAGGAGACGAAAACTGTCGATACACACTAGCAAAGAAATTCGCCAATAGGTCTGCCTTCGTCTCATCAGTTATTGCGCTTCTGTCACCATAAAACATTTCATTAGGAAGAGAAGCTCCCACATCTCCTCGGGAAGAAGGGGTGAGAGAAGAAGCATGCCTCCAAAAGTTCTTCAGATTTATGTTACTAGTAAGTGACATCTCCGTCTCAGATATATAATTACCATATAGAGTTGTTGACAATTTTTTACATCTCTTACGAAGATCTGAAAACCTTACATAATCTGAAACAGAGTTTGTTAGCTTATATTGGATATGAGCAGACTTCTTCTCAGAAATCAATGACTTTAACTCCGCACTCACCCATGCAGGATAAGTGGATCTAAATTGTTTATGAATTGGTACATATTGATCAATAAGATCATTAATAATCGTGTAAAAGGAGTCAATATCAGCGTCCACATTCCCATGAACAAACACATCATTCCAGTTCATTGAGAAAAGATGATTATTAATTGAGGAAAAATCTGCTTTATAAAAATTCTTAACATTAATGTCAGCAGTGTTGGCATTAGGAGAGAGGGGTGGATCAGTTAATAGTCGGATGTCCAAAGGAGGATGGTGAGGATCGATAGCAAAAAGGGGATCGTCCGAGAGGGAAACACGAACGTCATGAAGGGTTGTCAAAACTAAATCTAATACAACACCATTATGGTTGACAAAATTGTTTCTTTGTTGAATATTCATTAGACAGCACAATTCTGATATGGTATCAGCCTTCCTAGTTAGTCGTGGCACCACTGGTAAACCATCATTCCAACAGAGCTCAGGCAGATTGTAGTCACCAAGAAGTAACACTTCCGCAGAAGGGAAAGCAGAAGAAAGTCTCTCCACCTCAGCACAATGTCGCTCATATACCTCATTCGGTGAAGCAGGGGGGATGTATGTGCAACCAATAATAATTTGTTGCTTATTTTTTAATTTGAGCACTACAAAAATATGCTCAATGCCATTTTGCTGCGTCTTTATTTCTCTTGAGGCAATGCACGATCTGACAGCCAGTAAAACGCCTCCTCCTCTGGTTCTTCCCGACATTCTGTGATCCCTATCCAGTCTATAAATAGTATATCCACCCAGTCTCAGCTCTCCATCACCGACATCAGATGTTAACCACGTTTCAGTAAGAGCAATTATGTGGTAGTCAGCCGTTGACAAGACAGTAGGTAGTGACGACAATTTATTTTTTATGCTTCTAGGGTTTTGATAGAAAATATTCAGTTTTTTGTATGTCTATTTGTAGCAATTATAGGTTTATTTCTTATGTATTTTATATACAAATCACTCTCACCATTGGATCTTCTTCTAACCAGTTCCTCCTTCAATCTCCTCAAATCGTCCCTTTGTGCAATCGTTAAATCGCTATAAACTCTCACATCTCCACCCAAAAGTCGTCTGTTTCTTATAATATTTATAGCACGCTCTTGACCATCCAGAATTACCTTAAGAGGCCTTGGTCCATCATTCCTGTGTCTACCCAGTCGGATACATTTTACCCCATCCTCTCCGAGAGTTTCATCAACCCTTCTCAATAATGCTGCAATTTCGCGTCTATCGTGCATCAAGGCTTCAGTCCGCTTCTCTCCCACATATTCAGGCATATTGTGAACTATTACATTTTTAGAGCGTAAAATGCGTTCTTCTACCTCTTCCGTTACCTTCAACAAATCAACTTTGGATTCTAATTCACAGACACGATTTTTAAGCGCGAGATTTTCCTCCACAAGGGCACTCATTTGATCTTTTATGTTGTTTATCACATTAGATTGAGATTCAATTATTTTTTTCAATTCAGCATGGGAGAGCGCCATCTCTTGGCGAGTAGCTGTAAGCTGTTCGGTTAACAGGTTTTTGAAGAAATTTTTCAAATCGGAAGTCATTTTTTCATTTAAATGATTAGACTCAGCTTCAACAGATGCATTCTTTGCTTTTTTCCTATCCACATTTTCGCCCACAACTATAGATGTCGCTGCTGCATTGGTAATTGGGGAATCAAATTTAATTTGATTTCTGGTTTTGTACTTGGATAACTGCTCATTGTTATTCATACTGTAATTAAAATTTGTATGAAAAAAAAAGTTTGCGTAGTGTGGTATTCGAACTCACGCCGCCGAATCCAGCAAGTACAATAATGCGACAGCGTTATACCGTTGAACCACGGTCTCAGCTGTTATGACCGTGAGAATTGCTTATTATGTATTAACAGCTGTGCAGTTCAAAAATAATGTTTACCCACCAGTAACGCAAATTATTGTAGAAATGAATAAAACATGTACAATGGCTGAGATCCAACTCTACTGTCAATCATCACACAAATTAATTGATTTGCGTACCTTTTAATAAAGGATTTGTGTAGATAATGGTACCAGATGATAATTGTAGCACGTACTTCAAATTGTATCACTTTTCAAGATTTATAATGTAGTTTCAACACTTAAAATAATATTTTTTTAGAGAACAAAAAATAATATGTCCAACTATTTCTGTAAAGTATTGTAGTGTGCAAGTTTAGTGTCCAAGATAGTTGATTTATATGTATCTTTCGCCTTTCGATGATCTACGTGTCAAAATTTGAGAATGCAAATAAGCCTTCAAAATCTTTAGCTGTTTTCTGTGAATTGAAGCCATAGTTTGCTTAGGTTATTATTAGTATCTACCATTGTCCTTAAAATTGTATATTTTGAAAAAAAAAATTTTTAAGGAAACGAATACGATCAAAGGATGAAAAATGCTAGAATACCAAATATTGTCCTACATGGACTACCTGACGGACGGCGCCAACCAGGAAGACCTCCAAAACGACTGAAGGACAGCTTGGACTCCACATTTCGAGTGGATCTTTCTGCAAGAAAAGGCCTTTGGGTCTGTCAAAATATTTAAATAAAGAAGACATTTTTTGGACAATCCCATGAAAAACTAATTTTAAAAAAAAATACCGAAGTGAACTCGTTCGTCAACCGGTATAAATCCTAGAATTCTTCAATCTTCATCTTTCGCCATCTTCCAATTCGATTAAAATCTTATTAATGAGTTCGGGTTGCTTAGGAGAAATCGCGCCTCTGCCATAAACTCGCCCTCTGTAGAATATTTAATCGTATTTCTAACTAAAATTGCATGCAATTTACAGTAAATAAATAATTAAAAAAATATGGCAAACATTTGACTACAGCAGCAAAATATTTTAATTTATTAATAAACTAGCCAGAAAACTTCATCCCTTTCATGTATCTATCTACGAAGTTCTAGTATGAGACCGGATATAGATAGTTTGCTTGATAAATATTAACTTGAACAACAACCTCTGTTGTACTCTATGTGCATTTGATTGTTGCAATAGTACTACCGTGTGTTTAACTGACATTTAAAACTATCAACCAGAGATAGTTTATAATATTGTAGGCAGTGGCATAACTATCTAGTTGAAGAGCTGATAAAATGACACGGGGTCCCGGTCCGAGAGGCTGCGAGCTTGGAAATAACCTAACATTTTTAACTAAATTTAGGAAATATTGTAAATTTTATATAAATTTTCTTTGAATCAATCCAAGTCAGACACTTTAGAGGATGATAAGGTGCATGGAATGTTGTTTGATTTTGTTCTGAAAAATTTCATTTTACTTTGATGAATTGATCACATTTGCTTATTATTGAACTAATTAATTTAATCTATAGTTATAGGCGGAAACAATAAATCCATGATTGTTAATGGCGGAAATCATCCAAACAAGGATGCATCGCCAATATTCTAAAAAAAAAAAGTTGACACAACTAAAAACCATATACAAACTCAAATAAATTACACTTTTTTGGAAGAGAAAGCTCGAAGAAAAGATAATTATCAATAAATATATTGTTAATAATTATTTTAATTTTATTAATATTATTTAAGCTTTTGAACACGAAATTTATTAGGTATTTAACTCAAATGCACACAATATTAGTAGGTATAACTTTAATTTAATTTAATTTCATTTAATCGAATTCTCTGATTGTGCATGCTGTAGACGCTCTTAATTGGGGAACTGGCCAGATC
>OX388324.1:19517745-19744354 GCA_947579605.1 Athripsodes cinereus | reverse complement strand
TCTGTATCGCTCTATCTCTCTCTCTCTTCTGGGAATTTTTTAATCACCAAGTATTTTAATTTGTTCATTAATATGTATGTATGTTCTCAATTCTCAACACGAGATTGCTTTCAACGAATAGGCTCCCAACTCTTTATTGTAAGTTTTGAGTGTTCTTTTAAAGGCTCCTATTCTCAAAACATTACTAACCCAACTCTAATAACTGATTTTAGGAAAGTTTTCAAAACTTTCCTAGAAACTCAACTTACTTTAGAAACTCCTTAGAGAACCTCCAAGTAACGGATCAGGCTTATGTAAAATGTCATCCAGCAAAAAAGCTTTTAGATCTCCTGTAAAATTTTGATAAAATTACATTTCATGTTGCATGAATCCACCGACGATATGCATTTAATTAACTAGAAAAAAAAATCTTCATCGAAGAAGGACGAAAGTGGAATAAATGCTGTGGAGATGCGGTCACTGAGAAAACGAAGATAGGTAAAACGAGGATATCAGGAGAATGAGCTGATGCAGGAGGAGTGTTGTGAACAGAATGGTTTAGTTTGGATATGTTGAGCGAATGCATGATGAAAGGTTGATGAAGAGAAAGTATTTATCTAAAAGATTTTGCCTACCCCGCCTGGGACACGGTGTGAGGGTATAGAAAGATAGATTTCTACATTGTACCTACGTAAAGATATTTTTTTTATTGAATTCTATAATACTGCATTTGTCAGTAGGAAATTACTCAAAATCTGGTTAATTTAAGGTCTCAACTGATTACAGCGACATACTACTACAAATTTATTTGTCCATTCTTGATCTTTCATGTGTGTAATATTAAAAGTTTATATCTTGACAAAAGCGGAGTTTTAAGCTAGTTTTATAGTAATAATAGGTGTAATAATATATCTTTTATATTGTGGTATAATTTTTATCTTTATGATTGTCATTGTCATTATTGTCTTTGTTGTGTCAATTTTAACCTCTTAAAAGATACTTCCTGCCTCTTAATAAAGACAACCCTCACTTTATCAAGTCGTCCTATTTAATATCTAATGACTCTATAAATAATTTTATTATAAACATACTCAAGTGTACACAAAAATTATGAAAACATTCACTAAATTTTATTTATTTATCAACCCTGAACAAAATGTTTAATGTTTTCAGTTTATGCGGCATAAATTACTAAATGTATCCATCCATTTCATCACGACATCTTCCACAAATGGGGTAGCAAATAGACCAATTGCTTGTGATAAGCATACAAGATGTCCTATCCGTGTCAATAAACAATCAGGATGGGTGGCTTACCTCATCGCTTAACTGAAAATTTCTAATGTCTTAAAACGTGATGTTTTACGAATTTCTGCCTTTTACAGGATACTCATAGCTTGCATGTTTATTATATGCAGCTGGTCTGCTGGCTACCCCATTTGTGGGATATGCCGTGATGGTATAGTAGTAGTAGTAGTACAGGATACTCGGAAATTTACAGATAAAAGTGGGTCTTTTTTTTACCAAGGACTCTACAAGGTTTCCATTATTTTAAGAATGTTTGGAGTCAAAAAACTTTACTAATACCACTAAAAAATTGACAGATATTGCGCTCTAGAATGACAGGTTAGATACCTGTTGAAACCTTGGTCGCGCGTATAATAATTTTTAGTGGTATTAGTAAAGTTTTTTGACTCTAAACATTCGTAATTATATTTAGAAACTACCACAACGCTATCGCCAAATCAATAAATAATATTCCATTATTTATTTATTTATTATTTACCAATATACCTCTTCTGATTAAAACGATGATAAATATTTTCATATCCCGTGGAGCACCCGGTAAAGAATTGGTCTCCCGCTCTTCTTCTTAAGTTTTCGAGTGTCCTGTAAAAGGCAGGTGTTCGAAAAAATTAAGACATTGTACATCTCTAATTCAGCGATGAAGTTTGTCACTCATTCTGAATGTCTTGATTTTATATTGGCACGAAGAGGACAGCTTGCATGTTTCTTACGTGCAGCTGGTCTGCTGGCTACCCCACTTGTGGGATATGCCGTGATGGTATAGTAGTATACTAGTAGTAGTAAATATTTTCAATATTTTATCTTAATTGGTTTATTTTTAAAAGAGGTGATCGGTGACTTGCTGGTAGAGTATCGGATTTTCAACCGTGAAATATCGAATTCGATTCCTTCTGTACCGACTAGTGATGTAACGAATATTCGCATTCGCATTCGCATTCGCGAATATTCGCATATTTCAAAGTATTCGCATTCGCATTCGCATTCGCAAAAAAATATGCGAATGTTTTGCGAATATTATTTTAGTAATAAACTATCTGGTCTGTTCCGTGTTGGCCACATTATTGTTGTATTGTTTCCTGTGTTCCTTTGCTTGATGATGTTATTATTATTAGGAGAAATATGCATTTGTGGAGATTTAATTTATATGTTTGTTTTAAGTATTACAACTGCTATGAGTATAGGGCCCTACAATAATTTTATATTCTATTTAAGGAATATTTATATCATACTACAAGGTGAACCACACTAAAGTATTCTCTCAGAATTTTCGGGGCTTGAAGACTAAGATCGAGGAGTTTAGAGCAAACTTATTTGCAAATAGTTATGATATAATTGTTCTGACGGAAGCTTGGCTAAATTGTGGCATATTTGACAGCGAACTTTTTCAAAACGAATATACAGTTTACCGCAAGGATAGGGATTTCATGTTGAGTGGTAAAAGGGATGGAGGTGGGGTCTTAATTGCTGTGGATCGGACACTAGGATATTCATCCACTCTTATTTGGGATGATACTGGTGAAAGTTTTTTTTACCAGTATTCGTTTTTCATCGGTAACGCATGAAAAAATGCTCACCGCTACTGGGTGTAGTATATGTACATATATACCGCCTTCCACATCCTTAGATACTTAAAACATCTTTTTTTTAAAGTATATCTGAACGTTTAATCAGCTATTACGGCAAAACGGATATTTGTCTTATTGGAGATTCCAATATCCCAACAATCCAATGGAAAAAAGACCCCGATGTTGATTCAATCTTTGTTCCGTATTCTTATTCGTGTCCTGTTGCGCAGTATTTGATAGAATCTATATCTTTTCTCAATATGTTTCAGTCTAACGGAGTTTATAACAGCAATCAAGTTATCTTGGATTTAATTCTTTCAACTATTCCGTGTTCTGTTACCAGATGTGACTCTCCACTGGTTGGTAAGGATTCACACTATCCTTCACTGTTGATAGATTATGAGTTTGAAATTGCTGAGGATTTGTCTCAAAATATGATCCAGAAATTGATATACTTTAAGTCAAACTTTTCGGAAATAAATTTTGAACTACAAAGTGTTGATTGGGTCAGTGTTTTGGGAAACGGACCGGTGAATAAGATGATTGAATCTTTTTATGGTTATGTTTTGCCAATAATTGAGAAGCATACACCTACATATGAAGAGGGTGTCACCTAATAATTTTCCCAAATGGTTCTCTAATAGAATTCTGTTATTGTTTAAGAGAAGTCTAAGGCTTGGCGTAAGTTGAAGATGAACCGTAATGATTCTGACTACAATTTATTTTTTCAACTAAGAGCTCAGTTGAAGTTGTCGCAGAATCACGATTATAGGTCTTTTATTAATAACACTGAGAAGTCACTTAAGGGCAATGTCAAGTCTTTCTTTTCATTCGTGAATTCCCTTAAAGAATCTAGAGGCTATCCAAGGGTAATGGGTGACGGTGACCAGACTTCGAGCGATCCAGAGGGGATTGCAAACTTGTTTTCGACGTTTTTTGGTTCTGTATTTTCACTGAATAATTTGCATGATTCTAATACTAAAGAATTGGAAAATATTTTAACTAACTCATGTTTATCCATGGTTAATATCTTGAAATCTGATATTCATAAACGTTTATTAGGTATAGATGAGACAAAAGGAGTTGGCCCTGATGGTCTAGCACCAATATATTAAAGAGATGTGTAAGTCATTTAACCAAACCATTGTACATATCTGACATTTATTAGAACACCTTGCTGCAGGAGGCAATCTAGACTATGGGACATGGAAAACCCTAAATCGACTGAGATCTGGTGTAGGAAACTGCCGCGACAATAGAGAACGATTGGGCTTCCTACAGGACGAATCCGGAGCGTGTGACTGTGGTGCAGCACAGACTATGCCACACTTGTTGGAGTGTCCATTGTGCCCTGTCACTTGCACTATGGAGGATATTTTTGACGCATCTCCACCTGCTGCGCGTTTTGCGCAGTACTGGAAATCAGTTTGATGGGTTTTTTCTCTGGGTTTCGACACGATAAATAAATTAGGAGTTTACAAGAAGGATGCTTTCCATGCAAATGGAAGATGGTTAGTATTATTCCTTTGCATAAATCTGGCAGCAAATCGGACGTTCGTAACTACAGACCTATTCTATCACCTATTTCAAAAATATTTGAGGGTATGGTTCGTGAACAAATTACTTTTTTCCTGAAGCCGTATCTTCTTGTAGAGCAGCATGGATTCATGAGTGGAAGATCGACAGTAACAAATCTGATTTTTTTTCTCAGCTATGGACAATCGTATACAGTTGGATGCCATTTATATCGGCTTTCAAAAGGCATTTGATAAAGTAGAACATCGACTTTTTTCAACTAAGGTGGATTGACTCATATATTTCTGATAGATTGATGACAGTTAAACTTAACGGTTACTCATCTAGCAGTGTCAGTGTTACATCTGGTGTCCCTCAGGGGTCTTCTTTGGGTCCTTTACTTTTCACGATATTCATAAACAACATAAAAAAGTGCTTTGACCACTCAGAGCTTCTATTATTTGCGGACGATTTAAAAATATACTGTCAAATTCAATTATTGTTTGACTATGAAATGCTTAACGAGGACTTGGAAAGACTACACGAGTACTGTAAAAGAAATAACTTGCACTTGAATCTGGAGAAGTGTAATCTGATCTCTTTTACCAAAAATAGAAACAAAATTCGATAAATTTACAATATCCATAATCATGATTTAAAAGAAGTAAATAAGATTAGAGATTTAGGTGTGGTGTTTGACTCTGAGCTTCACGTTGATGATCACGTGAACAAAATTATCGAAGAGAGCAATAAAATACTGGGATTTATTCTGAGATCTACAAAGTCATTTAGGTTATATGAATCGTATTTGTACTTGTACTTATCGTTGTTTCGCTCCAAGCTGGAGGACTGTTCCTCTGTATGGAATCCACATTTTAAAAAATATGTCGATCAAGTTGAGAGAACTCAGTCTAAATTCATTCGTTTGGTTAGGAAGAGATGCATTATCCTGTATTTATTAAAGATTTGCCTAAATTGGAATTGTGAAGAGTTTTGCTGGATGCATGCAACCTGAGAAAAATATGCTTGTCCGAATACGATGTGCCTAATATTTTAGATAGGATTAACTTTAGAATGCTTCCTTTAACAAGATCTTGTTTTCCGTTCTACATTAAAAAAAAACAAAAACGATTGCAGACTCAAGAAACCCTGTTTATAGAATTTTAAAGTGCCAATTACGTCAGGTTTGTGAGAAAGGAGAGTTGAGGGTAGAATAAGATGAAATAAATATAAAAAAAATGTATATGTTTGATAAAATGTGAAGTGTTTGGGATAGTATTAATTTTTAGACTGTTTTTTAAATTTTTAAATTTTTGATTTTTCTTTTTTAAGAGTATTTTTGTATTGTTATTGCATACATTAGTGAAGTGTGAATGTGTTTGTGCGAATGAATGTATTAGGTATGTGTGCGAAATTGGGTGAGCAGCGATTTGTAATAGGAATGGGTGATTGGATGTATTGTGCATTAATACCTATATTATGTGTAAGATTTTCTATAATTGTTTTGTGTGTTATTGCTGAAGTATGCACTGTTTCGATGTAAGACTATTGGAGTGTTTTTGTCGCTTACATGTTTATATTTATATGTCTTTCATCTGTTGTGTACCATGTAAATGAAGAAACAAATCAGTAATTCGGTGAAAGTACCGGATGCTTACCCGGTACATTGTGGAAAAAGGTACTGCAAGAAAATATTCTTTAAGAAAACCGAGGAGTTTTGGAATATTTCAAATTCCTATACCATTTTCAAGTCAATATTCGCATTCGCATTCGCATTCGCGAATGTCGGCATGAAATATTCGCATTCGCATTCGCGAATATCCAAAATCAGACATTCGTTACATCACTAGTACCGACCCACTCCATCGCACGAAATCGTATACAAATATTCATTGTGTCGGTGCACACGTAGGTAGTAGAATTCCATAATTATGTAATTTGAAACAAGTGTTTCTTTCCATGTACCTACTACTTATAGATAACCGATTCTTGTAATCTTTAGTAGAAAAAAACACTTGTTTCTTTATTTGTCACTTCCAATGACAAATAAAATATAATTATTTAAAACGATTATTTTTGTTGCGATTTGGAATTAATAATTACCAACTTACCTATTAACGAAATAGAAAAGTACATAATAATATTTCACATTCGTTGAATGTTAATGTTGGTATTTCATTTATTGTATTTATGATCCGATAATCTTTGGCTACAATTCATTATTTGTGTAAATAATATTGTGTTCCATATAATATGCATTCAAATAAACTATTACTTTTATTGTTTAAACGTGGTTTAATAAATCACACACCTATTAATATTTTCTTCTTGTATTATACTAAATAATCTCATTTATCCTGGTTAGATCATGTTGAAATGAGAATATTGAAAATAGTTGGCCAAAAAGAGCATAGAGAGAGATTTTTGACCATATTACATATCTATATATTTGTCAAATTGTTTCTTTGCCTTTTACAAACATTATGTTACAAAATAAAATATATTAGGTATTTATTATGTCAATACATTTCATTTTTTTTTGCAGGGATACAAACAGTCATAAACAGGTTTAACAATAAACAGAATCATATAAAGCCATAAGTGGACCAGTAAAGTCCCCTATAATTACCAATATTATGTAATACAAACAATGAATGCAGCAACAGTGCCAGACATGGAAATTTAAACAATCCTAAGCATGAGACAAATACAAAAGAATAAAATAAAATAAGAAAAGCACAAATTTAAACAAAAAAACCATAGTAATATAAAATATGAATATATTTTTTAGACAATACCAATTAATTAGGTATTAAATACTAGTTTGACAAAAAACAATGACGTTAAAATGGTGTCCAACAGTCTACCACGTCAGTAAATTTGTGAAATTTAAGGCACGTCAGTTGCAGAAGGTTAAAGATTCCCACGAGGCGGATTTGGCCGGCCGGCCATTCAGGCTGCCCATATGGCTCGCCCATGAGGAAAAAATTTTGGTTTGCAAGTGCGGATAAATAGGATTCTTTGACTCCTGAGATATCCGGGTGTGTGGAGGGTCCTTTCAATATGATAATATCCAATCGGTTGATATTATACAGAGGGAATCCCTTAAGGACAACCTCGAGCCCACTTTTTGATTAAAAATAAGAAAACTTTTGCTCTAGATTGACTGGATGACATGAGAACTGATGTTCTTGAAACATCCAGGGCTAAGTGGTGGGAACCTTTCCCTTAATTTAATGATAATATCCAATATCCTCAGTAAACACGTAGTAATCCATGGTTCGGATGCCTCAAAGACAAACAGAAGATTTTTGTCTTTTGATTTAACAGTTTCTAAGGTGAATATAAGGTCCACAGCCAGCTATTGCAGAAGAAACCTGGAGGCTTAATGCAATGAAGAGATTCGTTTCATAACAAAACAATCTTCCATCACAAGTGAGATTAGATCCTGAAAAACTGCATGAATTGTTCACATCGTCAAATCTGGAGAAGAAAGATAGACATAATTTATTCTGTAGGGCTAATTCTTCGGCAGTAGACGGTAAGGAAGATCAGGGAAGCATTGAAGAAAGTTTTTTTTTTAAATCTAGGATTATCTCATCGTTATATACACTATGATGGCAAATTTGTTGACACACTTACAAACTAGGAAAGTTGTATTTACTTAAATACACAATGCTTACATCGAGTGAGTAGCTAAACTACAAAATAATTATGAACACCAAAATTATATTCTGTTTTACAACATTCGCATAAACAAACAAAACACGTACAGAACAACATACTAATTTTATGTATGTGTTGTGTCAAATAAATATCACCTTCAACAATGTTAATACGATTTTCCCAGTATTAATTTCATGCAAACATTATTATTTATTATTAAAATATAATAATTTGACTCAACAATTACTTATCTACTACAAACGTAATATGATAATATTAATATGTAACACTACACGGGAGAATAATTATCATAATAATTGAATCGGTCGTTTGAGAAACAACATAAGTCAGTCAATACAAACTTTTCAGAAATCACAAAATTTTGAGTAAAATGTTGACATCTTAATCAAATCAAAATATTACTTACAGTGTATTCTTTTATTATAAACCTTTATTTTATGTCAAAATATTTTATTTGTATTTATTTGTAATTTGTAAGTTTAAAACCTTTAACTTATGTTGTTTCTCAAATGAACACCATTTCAGGGAATAAAAATCAACCTTTTCATCCCAGATTATTTATTAAACAACCAAAAATCACTATTTCTCATCATTTTCTACCACGTTAGTGGTTGGCGTTAAGTGTCAACTGTGAATCGACACGAAAAATTTTAGTGTAGTTACAACATAAGTCACTGACTTGTGTTGTTTTTCTATTGACTGGCCTAGTTAATCAGCTTAATTGGTATCAAATAGGTAAAAATTACGTGGTTTCTAAATGAAATAACGTGCGTTTCAAGAAAAAGGACCCAAATAAAAAAAACAAAACATTTTCGCTAAAAACCTGACTTATGTTGTTTCTCAAATGACTGATTCAATTATGTAATTTGAATATCATTTTGAAACTAGTTTTCAAAATCCTCAGTGTATGTGATTCTACGTATTTACCTATTACAAACTGTTTATCTTACATAATGTAGCGAACAATATATTGTTCAAGATCGATACGACCATAGTTTTTTTTTACTCTGTAAAGTGAAACTAATCTTAATTCTTCTACACTGAGAAAAATAGTAACGAAAATTCACAACGAATAAATGGTACGTACCTACTATCAGATTAGGACCAGAGAGAGTACAAACGATTCATTGGTACGAATTTATAATATTAACTTTTCGCAAACAAATCGTTGGTTAATTTGCCGTTGTCAAATTTCGTTAGTATTTTTCTCAGTGTACTACTATACCATCACAGCATATCCCACAAGCGGGGTAGCAGATAGACATGTAAGCTGTCCTCTCCATGCCAATAAAAAATTAAGACATTTAGGATGGTTAGCTAACATCATCGTTGAATTTATGATGTTAAATATTTTTATTTTTTCGAACACCTTTCTTTTACGGGACACATGAAAACTAACAGAAAGAGTGAAAGACCAATTTAATTGCCAGGTTTTCCACGGAATTCTGTTTTTTTTTTATTAATTTTGTTAAAAAAAAAACCTGTTGAAAAATGTTGTCGATATTTTTATTCACTGTCCGTCAAAATCTTGAACAATAAGTTAAAAAAGTTTTAAAATATTTATATTTTTCATGAATGGCACTTTATTTAGAAAATATTATTTTTGATACTTTTACTATTAAAACAAGGAACCGCATGATCTCAGTCAGTTCATCAGTTCTGAGGATCGTGACCGTCATATCTTATTCTACTCAACATCTTTCTTTTATCGTGGAACCTCGTGAAGTATATTCTGAGTGAACTCCTCAACTCGCTTCTTACATGTTACAGATATTTAATCCCTTCCTTGCCTCCTTTTCACAACTTCCGTCATCGCCAATCTCTGCAATTTATAGAGGATATAGCTAAGTACATATATAAAAAAACGCAAACATACAATTATAAACATACTCTTAGCATAACAGACTATGTATGTAGATTTTTATGATAAAAATCTTTACAACGGTACAAAATTGGGGCCTCTTTTGTTCTTAGACTTATAAATATTTTACCTTTCTTGTTTCCTCTTACTACGAAAACAAACATGTATAAACTATAATTAAAATTCTGAAAATATAACAAAATATAATATATTATATTCTAAAACAAAATGTGCTTATGAACCAACGAAATTAATACAAAGACTAAAATTAATACTCAAACAAACAAAAAATGTAATAAGTTGTAGTGGGTGTACTTCAATACCATATGATTAAGCTTTAATGAGCAAGTTTCAGTCAGGGAAGGTTGCTCAATCATAAAAAATATGTTACTATTTATACGAAATAAAAAAGAAATCTTATATTTTAGAGAATCAAAATTGCAGGTTCTATTATGATAAAACAATAATAACAGATAGACAAATACATCATAATAGACCCGATTTAGTATTACATGATAAACGTAATAAAATAACGTACCTAATAGACATCGCTGTCCCAAATACACATGATATACAACAACCGTCGCAGAAAAAATACGTAAATATAAGAACTAGCAGGAGAAATAAAAAATATTTGGCATTCTAGGTCCGTTTATATAATACCTTTAGTCATGTCAGCTACAGGGGTCTCTCCGAAATCTTTAATAAATAATTTACAAAAATTAGATTTACCGGTTAATGTGTATATTAAAATTTAAAAATCTATTATAATAAACACTTGTAATAATATTTTGTAAAAAAGTTTTTGAACACAGATATTTCAGGCACAATGCTGGTATTTTGAACCCGCGTTCTGAGCCTAATCCTTTGATATCCTGTATATCTGGATAGGTGAATTTTTCCCGGCATTAGACAGTTAAGTTTTTGTGTGACCATGACTGATCATATATGGAGACTTATCTGGTTGTATAGTGCTGAGAAGTGTGGATGGCAATTCTGCCGCCGCGTATAAATTTGGTGTCGATACATTAGAATTGCACATTTTCACAACAATGACAAACTGACCGACCTATTGGTATGGATAGGTACGCTTAAAACTATTTAAATGGATTTCATTGCACGTGAAAGTGGTTTCGCTCAGAACCAAGTACAAATCCAATCTGAAAAACGCGTAATTGGCTTAACCCAGTGAGCGTTTCCCCCTCCCACCTCCCGGGTTCAAATCAAATCCATCACCGACCCTTCTCTTTCTTCTCTTGATACCGTTGCTTAGTTAAAAAAAGTGCAGATTGCATGAGAACAATAATTAGTGTGGGTGAATCAATGGCGTATTCATGTTTTCGATTAAAACAGACACTTACATACATTATATACATTGGTATAGGATTTTTGGTACCTAAATTTAGATAGCATAAGTATTAGGTTTTCGGTCTTTGTATTTTGTGTCGTAGTTATAAACGTGTTAACTGAAGTGGTATTAAGGAGAATAACATTGACGCCAGCTTGTTCTTGAGCAAATAATTTGTAGGACTAAAGTTGCGTACTTATATAAATAAAAATAAAATAGGCACTTTATCCTTATTCCTTTCCTGTTTGGTGGACTTTGGGTACATAAAAGATTCATTTTATACTATTTTCTAATCAAAATTGAAAAACGACATTCTTCGACATATCTACTAGACACTTCATGAATAACAAGAACAATTCATAATTAATTGATGTTATACAGTCTGATGTTAACATATTTGAAATAGAAAGACGGATGTAAAATAAAGGCAAATAATCTAGTGCCCATCCCACAAGAGGCACAATATAAATAGTTACAGATTTTATATTATTTATACCTAATATAAAACAGATTAGAACTTTTACATCCTTAATTTAGGAATGAGGTTTATGTCGCTCACCCCGAATGTCTTGTTTTCTTATGGCTTGATTAAAACGATTTTTATTTATTTATTCTATTCAACAATAAACATGGCGTGAGCTTTGTACAATTTGTTGAACAACATGAGAATGACAGACAAAAGCATAAAAAAATCATAAATAATCACAAACATTACAAAACCAAGTCAAAAATTTATGTAAAAATATCTAATACTTATGCTTACCTAATGATAATAATCAATAGGTAGTTAATAAAAAATTGTTAAAAGTATATGGAAAAAATAAGTCAATTTAGTAGATAAAAAATAAATTAGTTAGTTTGTGGTACTTTTGGAGTTCGTCGGTAGGTTGGAGGTAGAGTCTCGGCCTCGTGAACAAGGGATCCGTGGTTCGATACCAGGTGTCGGCAAACTCCCCTTTCACGACAAAAGCTTTTAGAATCTAACTGTGAAAGATGTATAAGGTTGTATTTGGGTTTATAACAAAGCCCAGATATATCTTAAAAATAAAACTATTTTTTCAGCAAAAGCACACGTATTAAATTCAGTGATGTGGTATTCCACTCATTCTGAATATATTTATTGGCACAGAGTGAACGGCTTCCACTGGATATCCTTATAGATAGGATGGTTAATTGAATACTCGTGGAAGTGTTGAGAATATGAACAGTATTTTAATATTGACAGGATTCAATCTTTACAAAATAAAATATTAAGTGATAGATATTAAATACGCAATAATAAAATATATTTTTAGCATAATATATAATAATTATATTCTACAGTAAAGTAAGTCCATGTGAAAACACTGCTTATTAAGGGACTATCCAATATTATTAAATTCATCAAAATCAATATCAGTCAGTTGGTAGGTATACATAATTTTGTCAGGTATAGGTATATGTATTCTATTGAATACTAGTGTTATTTTACCCGGCTTTACTAAGGAAAAAATATTATTCACAAAGATTAAAAACTCTATTATATTTTCACTACGAGGGTAAGGTGAAAAGTTCTCGGCCTGACAATGAAAGACTGCGGCTTTCAGATTTTTTTTATTTTTATTTTACTACATAATCTCCCTTGACTTCAATGCACTTGATCTAGCGTTTCTCCAACATCAGTACTCCTTCCAGGAAGTGAAAGTCTGGAAGGTTGCCAAAATATTCATTTACCGCCCTTTTAACTTCTTCATTGGATACGAAGAGCTTCCCAGAAACAAATTTCTTGAAGTTTGGGAACCAAGAAGTCTGAGGGTGCCAAATCAGGAGAATAGCGGGAATGGACGAGCAAGTCGTACCCCAAGTCTTGCATTTTCCTCATCACCAACACACTCTTGTGTACAGGTGCGTTGTCTTGGTGAAAGATGATTTCTGTTTCTTCAAACCTTATTTTATTTAAACTCTAACGTTTTCACCCACTTTAATGGGCATTCTTAAGAGTATTGAAGTGGGTGAAAACGTTAGAGTTTAAATAAAATATAGTGAAAATATAACAGTGTTTTAATTATTTGGAAATTATTTAATATGAATTTTCACAGTGTAAACACAAACACCCTTCAACAATTAAATATTATTCATTAATATTTATTTATTTTATTCTTCACCGTACATACATATCTAGGATACAATATCACAAATGAAAACAGTATCATAAAAATATCACTTATACAATTCAATGTATCTAGGGGTGAGTTTATCGCTAAAATGTAATTTCTCCCAAATATTAGATAGCATCACGACATTTTCTATAAGTGGGATAGCAAGCGGACACACTGCGTGTTATAACAACATATTCATAATCATCATAAAAATCTTAATAATTATATTTTCATTACGTTTCAGCTGAACATGCATAAAGGGTGACATAATGTATAGAGTGTATTATTTTACCTTTGTCTTGGCTAATTACGATGCTCACAGCAAAAGCAAGATCATTTCTTGGGGAAGGCAGAACTTAGATTTTATTTTATTTTTTACGATTGACAACCGCGTGATCCTACATTATTTTGGTCTCCGTTTTTATACAATTTGGTGTGCAGTTTTAAGTTAAACCATAACTTTTCAAAATTTCCAATTTGTTAATATGGTTTGAAATATTTCACGATTTCAATATTTTTGTATCACAGCCTTAATTTTCACTGATTTTGTTTCCAGTTCTGAGAACTATTTTACTATTTCCGGGATCTTAAGAGTGGGGGTAAGGGATCGGCCCAAGTTTGCGCCCTCCGGTACGCTCAAGGTCCACAGATTCCACAGTCGTATAAACGAGTTTCTTAAAATATTTGTGTGTACAGTAACATAATACAATATTCCTTAAACTTTATTCTTGGAATAATAATCTTTGAAGACATCGGCTATAAAAACATCAAAGACAATGATGTCTATCCCTTGTATTATTGTATTTATTCATATTCTACTTATTAAATATCTATAAGAAGGTAAGTTGGTACCTACTAATATTGTACCTAATTAAAATTTATGATATAAATTCTTTGTAGTGTTTTCTATTGTTATTGAGTCCTTGTGAAGTAATATTATTATTATTATGTAATAAGGAGTATTTATCAAATTTTTCCTAATAAGATTTTCATAGCTTGTACTTTTTTGATAACAATTTTTTTTTCCAAAGATATATCTGGGTTTTGTTATAAACCCAAATACAACCTTATACACCTTTCACAGTAAGCTACTAAAAGCTTGTGTCGTGAAAGGGGAGTTTGCCGGCACCTGGTATCGAACCACGGACCCCTTGTTCACGAGGCCGAGACTCTACCTCCAGGCTACCGACGATCTCAAATGCTTTTGATTATACTAGTGATTTCTATGATATATGGAGCTATACAAAATCAATTCGGATAAAATTTGACACTTACTTGAAGTTTATAGTGAATTTTTAAAAAATAACAATGTTTTTCCTGCTATATTGTTATTTTCAAATGATTTCGTCTTATGAGAACGTTGTCAATCACAACATAGTAAAAAAAACATTTGTTTTTTGCATTTAATTATGGAATCCTTTTTCAATACCGTCACAGTGAAAAAAGTGAGTAGGTATTTATTTGAATTTATTTTTCAGCAATTATAACAGTATATTTTTTCTTGATAAGATTCGAAATTCATACATCCGTGGGAGTAGAGGGTATCTTTTCACGGTTTTTTTTTGTTCCCGGAAAACGAGAAATTTTAAAATGAATTTCCCGGGATTCCCGGGAATCCCGGGAAATTCATTATTATATTTATAAATACTCAATTTTCAACAAATTTGGTATAAAAACTTTCATAACTTGTTGACCCTTGCAAACATTTTGATTTGATAAAAAAAAATCAAATTTTTGTAAATAAGTAATTTGCTTAAAAAAAACTAAATACTTAGCTGACTGACGAGATTTATTTAGGTACTCTATGTTATATCAAAATAAAAATTGTTTACAAAATATATAAACTTTTAATTTTTGATTATCCTATCAAGCAAAAAAATGTTATGGATTTTGGCAAAGCTTTTTAAAGATTTTTGACTTTAAAAAATGAGAAATTTCGACAAAAAAAGATTTTTTATATCGGTTAATATCCATGAATAAAACAAAAAAATGACAGTTGGCTGCACTAATATTTTTAAGAACTATCTAACTTTTCGAAATATGTAAAAAAAAAACATGAAAAATTGTAGGATTCTTATACATTGTCGGCCAAACACACCTCCGATTTCGAATTATATTTAGAATAATTATGCTTCTTTCAAACGAATACATTGAAGCTATAATTAAGTTTTTTTTTTAAAGTATAACACTTATATTGGTAATTAATATTATTTTTCATATTTTCATATCAAAATATTCGTCAGCTTCTACAAGTTTATCACGACTATTACAGTTAACTAAACAAAGATTTCGGTATCGGTATGGCAATCTGCATGACTAATAATTTGTATTTTTCCCGGGAAAGGATTCGTTTTTTCCCGGGAAACGGGAAATAAAAATTAGAGGATTTTCCCGGGAATTCCCGGGAGTAACCCTCTACGTGGGAGTCTGGGTGTACTGGATATCTCGGATAAAAATACAAGAGAGCATATTGTGATGGTATGGCCATGTGGCCAGGAGTATGTAAACAATAAAGCTCAATGTATCAAGGTTACCGGCAAAAGACCAAGAAGAAGGCCAAAGCGCAGATGGCGTAAAGTAGTGAGACAAGACATGCGGAGCTGTGATGTTTCCCAAGAGGATGCGTTCGACAGAATCAAGTGGCGTAACCAATCAAGAAAGGCAGACCCCACCACCATGTGGGACTTTTCGTTGCCCTGGAGAAGAAGAAGAAGATAACAGTATATTTTTGTTTTCATATTTTTTTCACAGAAATAATTAAATATTAGATTAAAAATGACTATAGATTTAATTTCATTTTTGAACATTTTTATAAGAAGCAAAAGAGTGGAACAAACATAACTTTATTCCTTCCAAATATTTTTTATGGATCAATAACTTACATCATTACCAAAATACAAGTATGTAAAAAAAAAAATTCTAGAAATAAAGATTTTACTTAGACCATGTTTAGAGAATGAGCGATGATTTAAATAAGTCAAAAAGATCCAGTTTTATTTTCAATTGTGCACCAAATATTTCTGATGATCTGGAACATTTTTATTATGAATATTGAAGCAAAATTATTTATAAAAACAGTTGAATTAGAAAACATTTAATTAGAAAAGCAATCATTTAATTAGAAAATATTTCTTATGAAGATTCTTTGCATGCTTCTACTAATTTTATTTTATGTTTTTTCTTACTTATAAGATGTTGACATATTTTTATAAGCTCTACAAACTATGTTCAGAATCCTTTCTTGAAGCGAGCTTGCTCTGTCTATGACTCATTTTTTCAGGGTCTTGATGTATTTGCCATGAGTTTAAGAGGTTTTAAATTGTCTGTGTCCGATGCGTTGAGGACTTCATTGATTCCGCTTCCACCTAATTAGAGTTGATGGTGTTAAATTTGTTTGAGGGATGACGGTGACCTGCTGTAGGGTCTTTTGTTTGTAAATTTCCGATTTCTATTTTCACATTTTTTCTGATTGCTATTTTGTTCGTTGTGTTTCGATTGCCCTTAATGTCCTGTATTATTTAAATCAAGTCTTTTATGTTTAGTATTTGTTCTATATGGTATTGCATGTTTTGTTTTATAGGTGGTAACTAATTTCTTGCATGTGTTGGATAATATTGTTCCTATTTGCTTGTGACAAATTTTACTATTGAATTTTAAATGATGTTAAATTTTGAATTTTAAATTTTGAGAGATTTATATGATATTTTTATGTTTTTAATTTATTTTTTTGAGAGATTTTATATGATATTTTTATGTTTTATGCTTTGTGAGCATTATTCTATTAATTTTGTTAACATAATTCACTCTATTCTATTGTAATTGTTGTTTGTTGATTTTATCTGCTGTGTTTAGTTATGTATGTTTTGTGGAGCACATAAGGGTAATATAGGGATCTTCACTGGTTTGCTTATTGCTAAATATGTTATAGGTAGACCATTGTATTTTTTGTATCAACTGTATGTATCCTGTAAAATTGAAATAAATAAATAAAAAATAAATATTTTTTTAGCTTAGTACATGTTACAGTTATAATGAATTATTATAATATGCTCTTTTAATGACTAAGGTAAATAGCAGGAAATAGCAAGAAATAAAATATAACATGAAAATATAATTGCGAATAACGAACTTGCATGTTGCATACAATGCGTCAAAATAATGTGAAACATGATAGAGATGAAAAGATTATTCGGTAAATATAAGTTTAACTATAAAGCCGGATATCGGGCATCAGTTTAATAACTACGATATCGGGAACTCGTTACATTAAATCGAATAAAATCATATTACACTATAACCTACTATACTAAACCCTCTTGCCATATTTTCTTAAACGGGGTAGGCAGAGAAAATAGAACGCCATATGAATATTTTTTTACATACTTATATGTACGTCAATTTCTCTTACTCAACACACAAAACTGTCCTTGAAAGTTTGATTCACGTGATCAGGTCACATGATTTTCGGACACCTGCGCTTTATCACTACCCCCTTTTTCAGATAATTACATATATCCTCTTTGTCATACTTTCATCTTGCATTCTTTCCACATACCTAAACAATCCTAACTTATTTATATGCATTCTACCACAAAACTTCTCTTGAATCCACTCATTCTTCTAAAATCCTTTTCGCAACGTTTTACCAATCAGTTTTCTCAGCGATCGCATTCCCACTGAATTTATTCCATTTTCATCCTTCTTCAACAATGTCCATGTTTCACTTGCATACAGTAGTGACGGTACCAGACTGATATTGTGCATCAGTATTTTTGCAATGTTGACAATGGGTCGAAGAACACATTTTACTCTAGCACCAGCCACTTTATTTCATTTTCGTCCTTCTTAAACCACGTCCATGTTTCACTTGCATACATTAGTGATGGTACCAGATTGTTATTGGGCACCAGTATTTTTGCAATGTTGACAACGGGTAAAGAACACTATTTACTCTAACACCGACCACTTTCCTTCTATTGATATCCGTGGCGATAAAAAGGTTGGGGACCATTGGTTTATATATCTTGGACATTAATTAATGTTGCGTGCAGAAACTCTTGGAAATATTGTAAAAAACACTTATAAGTGCATTATGTTAATTTTCATTTCTAGGTACCTACTTTAACCGTAATAATGTCTTCGCCACGAAGGATTCACAAAAAGATTTTTACTAACTTATTAATAAAACAAGATATGTAGATGGTTATTTCACTGTTAACATTACTAATTCTACGAGTTGGCTTTAAAGAGCTTCCACTATCATTGTCATGGAAAAGTAAATTTTACTACATTAACACGGTTAAAAAATATAAATACCTATGCATATTTACCTGTAAAAAATTGAAAAAGGAGGAATTATGTAAAATGGAACAGCAGGGCTAAAACTGATCATACTAATATAGAACTGATGTATTCTTATCCACTGTTTCTTGAGATACCTACTTAATTTTGGACATGAAAGTAATATTAAAGAGAAAATAGAATAAAATAAAGAATATCTGATTTCGGCCGTTTATATAGCTAGAATGAACCTACAAGTTATTGAAAGTTAGACAAAAAGTTTTATGTTATTGCGTTTGAGGTACATATATCGTTGCCGTGGATGTGAAGTGATGTAACCCACAAGACAGACATTTCGAGAAAAAGGGTGATGAAGTTATGCTGTCGCATCCGCCAATACTATTCTGACTATAGCTAAGTTATTTTTGCATAGATTTCGCTAAAAAAATTACACAATATTCCTGATCACTTATTCCACTAATAAAAATAACAAAATATTAATAATTAATTAAATAACAAAATAATTTTTATATTTTAGAAGTAAACACGAATTCATCACTTGGGTTATTTTTCACCACTGTATCTGAGAAAGATCCACCTGTAGGAAAGTTGTTGGAAAGTAACGCGCTATGCGGCTTGGATCTTTTCACTTCTATAATTTAATTGAACTATTTATTCCTATCTGCGTTAGTGAAATGCTCTAACACACACTTGAAATGATATAAAAACACTTAACATCTCTTCACAATTTTCCAACAATGCCCTTTAGGAATATCAAATCACTTATTTCTCATCACCACTATGTTCTCCGTGGTTTTCTGAACAAAACTGCATACTTAACTCATTTTTCAAAAAAGTGTGGCTTGGATCACTTCACCTCCACGGCAACGACATTCAGGATATTTTGGATCAGCAATTTGATAAAATGCGGGCATATAGAAAGGGCAATCAGTATGCATAACTTTGTTACTAAATTTCTTGGTGCATATCAAAATCAAATAGGTAATCAAAAGGCGCTGTTTTTCATGTTACAAGCGATAGTGGTTTCATAAAATCAGGCGCATGAAAATATTCCACTGGCGTTGCCTCTTATTATTATTGGATAATTTATATTGCGCCGTTTTCATGATTCAAATCATCTCAAGGGCGCATTTACACCATTATTTTACATTTTAATTCAATCTTTACTACTTTTGTAATACAAATTTGGTTAAATATTATTGTCACAATTTTTTACTTGATTTAGTTGGTACATATGTTTCTATTTTTACAATTTAACATTTAAATTTTAGCACAGTTAACACTAAAAACCACATAATTAGATAAACTACACTGTATTTTAGTTGGAATGAAATAAAAAACATAGGGTAAAAAGAGTAAAAAAATGTTATTATCATCACTCAAATTGATGAATTGTTCATGTTGTTGAAGTGTGTAAACGATAATTTAACCTCTAAAGTGGTATGACCGTACGGTTCCAATAGTATATTTTTGAGACAATGCACTTGTTTATTTGCATAGTATATTTTTGAGACAATGCACTTGTATATTTGCAAAAGGCACATTGACACAAAAAATGAGAGGGATAACCGTGTTTCTGGATAATATACCTATTTTACGGATTTGGTTCTTGCCACAATATTTTATTATTATACCTATGCAGCTGGTCTGCTAATTATCCCACTTGTGGGATATGCCGTGATGGTATAGGATCTTGAGTATAAATCAGTAGATGTCGCTTTATTATTAGCCATCCATAGGACATCTCCATCACAATCTGTCTACAACAGTGGTCACCGTGGCAAGTGGAAGTTTTTCTGCATCTTCCCATTATCACAGCTCTTCTCTTAACAGAAATTCTCACCTCTTATGAAGATTTATTCCCTTTGTTTATTCCCTCAAAATAAAATAATGAAAATTATAAAATGTTTATTAATAGCTGTGTCTATTGTGCTTATTAAAGTGATGAATCTATGTATGAGAAATTTCACATAGAAAACACATGTTTATCTATGAAATTTCTCTAGAATACATTTTCTAAAACATGTATATAAGTGCCAATTAACAACATGTCTAAACTTTTAGAAGAATGGAGGACAGTATAATAAAATTTAGTTTATATCCCTTGTAATATAATAATAATTCATCTATGACCATTATTTTGAAGCTTATTCATGTAATTTCATTATAATGAGGATACAGAGACATCTGGTGGGATAGTTTTACACTAACTTGACTTATAATGAACAACGTATTTAGATATTTTATGGCTTACTGCACATGTATCTACTAAGTCTAATGAACAAAATAGTGTAAGATTAAAATGTTTTTGAAACTAGAAATCTACGATATACTGTAGAGATTAGTTTTGAAAAATAAAATCTGTTAAATTTACCATTACAGCATCTGTCAAAAACGGGATACCACATTAGTCAACGTGCCAAAACAATACAAAATCTTCAACATAGATGTTACATTTTATCACTGCTTAGTTGTAGATCTATCTCTAACAAAATACTGAAAAAAGTAAGAATAGAGGACAGTCTACCTCGGTATATTTCTCATAAAGTAGGTACTTAATTAAAAAAAAATTAAATACACTTATGTTTAAAAATGTTATATTAAAATACTGTTTAATTTTCCCATATGATTTTGAAAACTACAGTTAACGATGGCTAAATACTAATTACTGAGCGCTTTCTTTTTTTTATTTATGATTATTCACAAGTATGGAGTTAAAAAAATAATAAATTTTAGAAAATCATTAGCAAAATATTCCTTTCTTAGTCTGCAACAAGCCTTTTTCCTTACCAAGAAAGTGTGCAAACAGAGGTTATCAACATTTCGTACGCATCCCACAATAAATTTATTAGATTTATGTCATGTGGGTATCTCCAAAGAAACACGAGCAAGGAAGAACGAAACCAAAAAAACAACAATTTCGAAATTAATAGAAGTAGAGCGATAAATATTTTTTTTATAAGTGTTATGAAAATACTACTTTACTAAAAATATTATTTATACCTACTATTATCACTTTAACTCTCACAAAATTGGTTGACTAGTTAAGTATGCAATTTTCTACAGAATTATAATAATATTTTATAAACAAAATATTAAATCGTCTTTAAAAAATTAGATTTTTGGTTTTTATTTCTGTAAAAAATACAACAGCTAAATAATGTTCGCAAGATACAAAAAATAAATAAATAAAAAACTTACCACGCAGTGAAGCTAACATCAAGTGTTACATTTATGGTTTCTGGCAAAAGGCAAAAGTCTATGATTTATATAAAAATAGTCGGCACATGAAATAAATGAGTTTATCGAAATGCATGGTTTCTTGCAACTAGGTAGGTACTTTAGTATCTTAGTGTTTCACATTATTTGAAAGAAACGACAGTATTTAGTCTTCTACAGGGTATTGCAGAGAGAATCTAGTGGCTTAGAAGTAGATAATTAATAAACTTGCTCCATCACAAACCAGACCTTCATCACAAGTGAAGTCATATCCCAAAAATTGGCATGGTTGGCCAATTTATCAGAACCGAAGATGAAATGTACACTCGATGAAATTTTCAATGTGTACTGGAGTGTAAAATACTATGAACCAAACCAAAGTTAAGATAAGGTTAAAAAGGTTTGGTTGTCTGAGGCCAATACCCTGCTAAGGTTGTACAGCCATCTTAAATAAGTTATTGCATAAAGAAATAGAAAATATAATGTCTCATAGGTAAAGTTTTATGAATATTTCACAAAATGCTCTTTAAATTACATTTTATAAATAAAGAATTTTTATAATAAAGAAGTAGATAAATATAAGTTCGTCATAATTCAATTTCAGAAGTGTTTCATGATTGTACGAGTATACCTACGATGGAATTCAATACTTAAGATTATATAAAGATAAAGTTACGATCCACAATTTGACCGTGCTTAAATTGAAGTAAATAGTTGTACATAAAAAATAATATTTTTGTGTTTCACAGGACACATGTTGCGGTATATTGAAACTGAGCTTTAAGCTTTCGTCTTGTGAACAATATTGTAATGTTATCAGTATATAGCAAATGGTATTCCATAAAACCTTTTCTTACTCAACTTTGAGAAATCTGAAAACAAATAAAGGTTCAACTTTTTGTTTAGATACTTATTAGTGAGATTTTTCAATTTTGTTTCACAATTTCAAATATTTTAAAATATATGTTTGTATAATGCTGGGTGCCGGCAAACTCCTCTTACACGACACAAGTTTTTAGCCTACTGCGAAAGATGTGTAAAGGTATACTTGGGTTTATAACAAAATCCAGACACATCTTTAATTTTTTTTTTTAAATGGGCTTATTACAAAAACCCAGATATCTCTTTAAATAAAAACAAGTACAATATTAATTTACCCTTATCTTTAAGATTCACGCCATCTTATCATCGCAGTGGACTAACTGCTCGTAATTTATTTTATTTTATTTTACAAAATTCCCGGCATAAGCCTATTACACAAAATTTGGTTCTCTGTTTGCAGTTTGGTCATTTGGTTTTCTTGAATTTGATGTAATTTTGTTTTGTTGAAATTTGTCACTGTTATACTTGTAAATTGTATGTATAATTATGTATTTAGACATGTAATAGGCTAATACCGTGATTTTTTGTAAAATAAACTAAAAATAAAATTACATGTCTAAATACATAATTATACAAAAAAATTACAATTATAACAGTGACAAATTTTAACAAAACAATAATACATTAAATTTAAGAAAACCAAATGACCAAACTGCAAACAGAGAACCAAATTTTGTAATGAATGGAACATTCAAGTTGGATGCATATATATCTCATTGTTGTAGGTATTGAAAAGGTTTAATAATAGAAAAAATAGCTAGAATAGGTGATTTTTTTTACTACAGAAAGCAAGATTATTATCTTGTCTTCTCTTATGTGTGATTTTTTTAGAGTGGATACATTAATTTTTCTGGACATATAATTATTTAAGTACAAAAAACTTTATTTTCTCGCTCATGAGTTTTGTTATAAGTTTTTGTTTTTATATTGTTGATGTTACACAGTTTAATAATCCACGATATGCGCAGAATATAATTAGGTAAAACTTATATACAATGTTATCAAGTGGAAAATACGTGGGCCCCGTATAATGATATTCCTCAAATAGAGTGGGATGTAACTACAGGTTGCTCACAAATATAATACACAATACTTCATGTGGTATGACGTTATGTCTAGATTATTTAATCCAAAGTAAAGTGCCCACTTTACTTTTAAAACCACAAACCATTTAAACTTTAACAGATCTATTGAGACAAATATTATATTTCAGTTGTCTTCATTGCATTTTTTGTTACATTTCGCATATCATTATCATTAATAATTGTAGTAGGTATAATTTGTAAGATAAATCTACTAAATTATTTACTTTTAAAGATTTTTTTTATTTCAAAAGTATTGGGATTTATAAAATTTTCTACTACTACTACTACTACTACTACTATACCATCACGGCATATCCCACAAGTGGGGTAACCAGCAGACCAGCTGCATGTAAGAAACATGCAAGCTGTCCTCTTCGTGCCAATACAAAATCAAGACATTCAGGATGGGTGGCAAACCTCATCGCCGAATTTAAGATGTACAATGTCTTAACTTTTTCGAACACCTGCCTTTTACAGGACACTCGAAAACTTGAGGAGAAGAGTGGGAGACCAATTCTTTACCGGGTGCTCCACGGGATATAAAATTTTCAAAATCATAAAAGATAATGAATCCACAAAAAATAAAAATAAATATGATTTAGCATTACTAGGTATTTCTCAATTGTTAATCATAAAAAAATCTATTAAAATAAGTTGTATTATAATTGAATAAAAACGGATCCAAAAATAAATTATTTATAGTAAAATCTATTTGTTTAACATACTCGTGTTTTATGTATATCACTATTTTTTCTTGTATTGTTTATCATCTTTCCTGTTAACATATATTTTTCTTTATTCTTTCTTCCAATCTATGCATAAGTTTTAACAATAATTTAATAATTTTTTGTTGTTGATGACATACATTTGATTACCATTAATTATGTTTCTTCATTTCTGATTATTTAGAGAGATGGCTGTGGCTGTGAGTCTTGGCACTTAACCAATGCTCAAGAGCGGAATATATTAAGCTTTGAAAACAAGTGTCTTAGAAGGATTTTGGATTTCAAATGGTATGAACATGTTACAAATGATGCTGTGCGCCGGCGCACCCAGCAGAGACCTGTAATCTCCGTAATACAGGAGAGACGATGGTCCTGGCTGGGACATGTTTTGAGAATGCCTAATGATAGTTGGCCAAAAAGAGCACTGTTCTTCCGTCCGCAGGGGTTCCGTCGGCCCGGGCGTCCCTCTTTCACAATACACCGTTCCTATGACAACGATTTCAGAGCGCAAGGAATGTCGTGGAAAGAGGTGACGCAATTGGCACAGAGACGCTCTGAATGGAGGAGGCTGGTTTCTGCCCTGTGCTCCCGAGAGGAGCGTTGAGGGCGATGATGATGATGATTTAAATAAACACATATAAACAAATACAGGTAGAGTGTCGCCCTCGTGATCAGGGGGTCCGTGGTTCGATCCCAGGTGCCGGCAACCCCCCTTTCACGACACAAGCTTTTAGCTTACTATGAAAGGTGTTTAAGGTTGTATTTTTGGTTTATAACAAAACCTAGATATATCTTTTTCAATAAAAAAAATGTAATGTATTGGTGTTAACCCTGTGAAAATTCATTTTTATTTTTTAAATTAATTAATTACAAAAAACACTGTATGATTTTCACTATAATTTTTTATTGCCTGGAACGTTTTCGTCTACACTGATAGAAATTTTTATAGTCCTCTTGAAAACGTCTATCAGTGTAGCTGATGAAAACGTTCGAGGCAATAAAAAATTATAGCGATAACCATACAGTGTTTTTTGTAATTAATTAATTTAAAAATAAATAAATCTAAATTGATCACCCTGTACATACGAGTATAAGACCAGCATAATATTGTACCCCATTTAATCCCTCCTGACATTCATCTAACTACAATACATAGTTACTATATTTATAGCTAGATGACTCTTTGAGTGGAAATTCACTATTATAATGTAGTAACAATGTAACCAGCGGAAATCTTACCATATATGTATGTGATGTAATACATACACAAATATACATATAGAGGAAAAGCTAGTTTATATAATGAATATACGGAGTTGGTACTATATATATATACAGGGTGTACAAAAACGATAATTATTTATGATATAATTTCATAGCTGAATACAGATAACAATAATTGTTATCTGTATTCAGCTATGAATAAATTATTTAAACCTTTACATCTTTTGATTTTCTTAAAATAGGAACTCATTATAAGGGTGTGGTTTGTGGAGAGATATTATCTCTATAGGGACGACAGTAGAACCTACATGATATTATATAAATCTATTAATACATTGTGGAATTTGATCATAGATGTTTTAAAGCGCCTTTGAAGTGATATTATTATCATAATATGGCGTTATAAAAGAAAATATTGTCATCTCTCGTATTGCTATTATAACTAATTGTGAAATTAAATTTGAATTTGTAAAATCTCTAAAAACTGCTACAACTATCCCATCATAGCATATCCTACAAGTGGGGTAGCCAGCAGACTAGTCGTATGCAATCAACATGCAAGCTGTCCTCTCCGTTCCAACAATAAATTAAGACATTCAGGATTGGTGGCAATAACCTCATAACTGCTGAAGATGTAAAATATTTTATATTTTTCGAAAACCCGCCTTTTACAGAACACTCTTAAACTACGGAAAAGAGTGGGAGACCAATTATTTGTCGGGTGCTCCACGGATTAAAATCTAGAAAATTAATTAATTACCCAATCATCTTCAACCCTGTATCACTCCTTCATTTTAAGGTACAACGGTATCAGGGTAGCATAAGCGATGCTAGTTGACTCCAAGCTTCATTAACGCTATTGAATATTGTGTGGGAACCAACAAGAACACTACTACCAACCACACTATACAAAGTATCTGCCAACAGGCTATTGTTATTAATATAACGCCTCATTGTGCACGCAATTATGAACGGAAGCACACTTTGCATAAGAGCTAGAATTCTATGGAAGGTAGTAAGGTACTACTAACAGTACCAACTAGTACCTAATTGTTAATTTACACCGCGGTTGTATGAAGAGATTGTTGACACTTATGTGCTCCTGATAACGCTAATTCCTAATTCACATGTTGTTGCTACATGCACCAACAATTTTGAAAGCATGTAATTGAAATCATCTTTCAGTTCTATCATGGCTTATCTACGGCAGCCTTTCTGCATACATCAAACACATAACATAAGAACCTCTCTGCGCTGTAATAGAATGGATGAGGATAGTAATTAATCAACCCAAAATAGGAAAAGAAATATGAGGAGACCATAGACTAGACGGTCAGATGACATAACGACAAAATGTAGGAGTGACATGGATGCAGTATGCTCAGGATGACAATTTTGTTAGTAAAAAGGGGTAGTCAATTATGTCCAAGGATAAGTAGAAAAAAAATTAATTCAAATTCGGATTATAAAGTTCAATTAAGAAATGGAAGAGGTCAGAAGATCTATGAGTCGCCTCAAGAGAAGCCGGTAAGAACAAGAAGCAAGTACGCGTGTTGAAAGACTTGGTTTAGTTTAGAGTGGCGAGAGGTTCTGCAAGCAGCAAAAGACAGGGATCTCTATGTAGATAAAGTAGGTACCAGACGCAATAATATATTCTCGACTCAAATATAACAAGGGAAATATGTGTGTATTTTCGTAATTTGAAAGTCTGTTTAGGCATAAAATGAGTAATTTTGAACGTTCTGAAACAGCTTTAATATCGCAAATACCAACTTCTAAACTGTATAACACGAGCTATATTCTTGGAATTACAAAGTAGGTAGGTGCTTACATTATTATTAGGTATAAGATTTCTCTTAAATATTTAAGCAGGCGCCAGTTTAAGTTGAGTCAAACTATAGTAATAATTTCAAATTAAAGTGAATATTATTGGTGTTCTGTTCGAAGTTTGAAATATTTGAATTTGAAATTAATTACATTCTACGTTCGACTATCTACTAACCTGTCATACAATGAGTGACTGACAGATGATCAATAGATACATTATTAATTTTAAGGCTTCAGACCAAGCTTTGTTAAGACGGTTTTAGCCATCTCAATCTACGGATTTTTTAAATACAATTTATCACACTTTTTTATTTTGGAGGAAAAAGTATAATTTTATGATAACAAGCATTAAACAGACAATAACTACATATATAAAGTACAGAAAAAAGGAAAATCTTTCAGATATCAGCTGTCATCTAACACCATGAGCCATAATTAGTTTAAAATATTATAATAATAATAATAATAATAAAGCTTTATTGACAGAACATAATACAAAGTTTGTACAAGAAACACATAATAAATAGAAAACAGTGCTCTGTCAAATGGCGGACTTGTTGCAGAGCAACATCTTCCAGTCAACCACTCATTATATAGGTACCTACCTAACATTCCGGTCATCTTAACATACTTATATTTAAACACAGTCTCGCTCGCTAACTCAATCATCGCACTAGCATAACACACAAGTCATTAATTTATTAGGTACATTATTATTGTAATATTTTTGTTGTTAATAACAAAAATGAATAATCATTTAATCATACAAAATAAATCAAGCATTGTATTTTCCACTCTAATAATTACTGTATTTAGTTATAACATTTTCGGAACTACTTATTCCATCATCATTAACAATATTCCTTTACAGTACATTCATCTTCCTATTATTTAACATAAATTATAAATAAATATGGAATTACTCAGTGATAGTCACAAAACATTTAAAAAAATTAAATTATTCATACGCTATTTAAGCGAAGCACGTAGAAGAATCCGCCAATAACACCATGTAATGGGGTGTTCACATTTGGCGAATATCGCCAGGCGAATTTCAAAATATATCGCCAGGCAAAAAAACAAAATTCGCCCGACATCCATTGATCGTCACACCTGTTCACACAGTCCACCGATATAGAAACGATCTGTCAGATGAGCTTTGATTTTGACACTGTTTTCAAAATGAAGTGTGAAGTGTTTATTTTTAGTCGAAAATGTTATAGTAGAGGTTATAAGGCGCCTTTTAATTAAGGAAACAAACGCCACAAACCAACAACAAAGATAACAGCTGTCACGAAGCGGGAAACATTATAAAATTTATAGGTTATAAAGTTTTTACCATAGATACGAGTGCCGCGCACATCTGCGCATGCGCAAATCGTTCAATCGGCCGAAAAAGTTGGAAGGTGGTCAACTCGAGACGATATCGTTTCTACTGGTTTTTATCGTTTCAGACTAGCTGTCATTTTGTTCACACGGTTAATGGCTGGCGATATTTTGGTGCCCTGGCGATATTCGCCAATGTGAGAACACCACATTATAAGATTAAAATATGTACATGACAATACATCAACTAACACAAGTTGAAAGCTATCGCACTAAAAGCACAATGTTTTCTTGTTCGATTAAAAAATAAACTATTCATAATACATGACTTATTTTAATATACATATTATTATTCCCAGAAGTAAGATTTCTAAGGACCCTTTTAAAAATACCTCTGCTTGTATATTTACACTTCTGGGACTCCTCTGGGAGAAGGCGTCTGTCTGCAACACACTTAAAGTTTTTTTTTTCAGAAGTTTATAATAAAATATCTCGTTTTATTGATCCAATTCTAGAACGACTTGTTTGTTTGTATATCGTAACTTCGTAAAAGCTTTTCGGAAAAAAGTTTCCCCATAGATCCATACAAATAGGTAGGAAGGTAAAAACACTTAAGTGTATTCAAAATGCATATTTGTATGTATAATCATTTATAGAATTAAAATGAGTCCGTCCACCATACCATCACGCATCCCATACATGGGGTAGTCAGCGGACCAACTGCATGTAATTAACATACAAGTTATGCTCTCTGTGCTAATAAAAGTTAAAACATTAGAGATTGTTCGCCCTCTGTATTGTTTGACTGTACATATTTGTTTTGAATGTATTTTTGTGTGAATTTGTTTGTAATTAACGTACAGTAAAGAATAAATAAATAAAATTGTTGGCGTAGTTCATTGTTTTACTTAACAGTTGTAATTAACTGTGAGGAGGTTTTGTCGGGGGAGCCCTTCAGGGGATCTCTGAGGCCTCTCATATAAATAAAAGATTTGCGCTATGGGTGTGGATGACATAGGAACTACCATTCCTGAGGGTACAACCTTTAATGCTGTACTGAAGATATTAAATGTCTTAAAACGTAATGTTTTACTAATAGTAACCTTCTTTTTACAGGGCACTCGAAAACTTACAGAAAAACGTGAATGATCTTTTATTTCCCGGGAACTCCACGTGATATTATTATTTGCTACTTAGATAAAATGGTGCTCAAGACTTAGTTACTAATTCTGGTTTTTGATATGATTTTTAATTCAAACTCTAATTAAAACTAAAAATAGACAAAGTTATTAAACACGTAATCACCTAAAGAAATGTGCAGGATATTGCTGTGACAGAAATGAGAAACATGTTGCAAGACAATTCCATTTGAGATTTCATTTTCTCTATACTTATGTACCTACAAGAAATGTTTTTATACAGCACTAGACAGATTTTTTTAGAATATTTGTAAGTAGGCATCTACGCAAGATAATCATATGAGAATAAAAGTATACATAATTTTTATTCAATTTTACGATTTGATTCAGTAACCGCAAAACTCAAACGATCTCTATTGCTTTTTATTCGTTTATTTTTTAAACAAACAATTCCAAAAAATATTTAAAACGAGTGAAAACAAACATAAAAAATTATGAGAATCCGCAGAAGCACTCAAGCGAAACTCTTGAGAAATAAGAAAAAATATTTATTTTTGCTTGTTGAGAAAAATCTTTGATAACTGGTACCTTCTCTTAATTATTTTCTTTTTCAATTTAAAATCGTTTCAATTGGTGGGTGTTTTCTATTTTATTTATTTTCAATTTAATTTAATAAACAGATAAATATTAACTCATAAAAAATTCAAATATAACCCTGGCTTAGTAATCGTAGTTAAGTAGTCTTTAGATAGAATTATCCCTGACACTTAACTTTTCAGATCGGGATTTTAGACCTTCCACTCCAGTATGCAATGACGTATATCACTTTGTCGTTAGCCATCTTTGGGTCATTCTCATTACATGCATTCCGCATTAAAGAGCATGGCAATAACAATGAGAATCGATCTGCACCTCCCCGCAGTCGCAGCTCGTGTCTTCCCCATCTAAAAAGCCTCACCTCTGTTGGTTAAATCAAAACTTTTCACAAAACTTTAATCTTTTAAACAACTGCTCAAAATAAATTTTATAATAAAAAAAATCGATATAATTTTTGTTCCAAAATATTTTTTTGAAAATATTCAAGTGATTTCAATTGGTCCAAATGTGATGAAATCATTTAGTACTGAAAATTCACAAATCCATTTGGCGTAAAATATTAGAAGACCCCAAAAACTAATTAAATTTTGACTGATTTTCATACATTGATTTTCTCCACTAATCTCACACAAATTTAAAAAAAAAATTATTTACATATAGGTACCTCCTTATATAAAAAAACAACATAATTTTAGGATTCAATCAAATTAATTGATTGAACCTTTAAATTTGGTTGATTGAATGATTAAATTTAAAACAGGTATGAAGTCAAACCTTGCGCAACATTAGGGAGTGGACCGGAATCCGGACAGTGGATGACCTGTTCAGAGCAGCACAGGACAGGGAGGTTTTCTCCGGAGTGATCGCCAACGTCGGGGGGACCTGACATGGCACAGAAAGAAGAAGAAGATGAAGTCAAAACAACAATTTAATCTCAGTTTATTAGTGACGTGTCATTTAGCCAGATTTAACAATAGGAATAAGATTTATTCTGTAATATTGTGAAAACGAGTGATAATCGTATGTAGGTAAGTATGACTTTTTATAAATTAGGGCACTCGTCCACAAGTGGTTTTGTAAAATAATAAAAATAAAAATTAAAGTCTGAAGTGAAAACTTAATATTTATAATTTGGATATAATAAATTAATTGACTCTTAATAATAATGATCTCAAAATCAATTTATTTTTTAAATAATATTTTAATTAACATTCACCGATGTCGGTAGATTGGGGATGTCTAAAATCTTTTAATATTCAAATAAAGCGCAGAGCCTCAAAATCAGTTTCAGGAACCAGTTGGATGCATTTAAATTAAATGTGGATGCATCGAAGAATGCTTCGACCCTGAACGGACATGGTCAGCAATGAAGGGAGCCTTCAAAAAGCCAGAGAGAATAGGGAACTAATTTTAAATATTAAAACCCGAAAACTGTCACATACTTACATAAAGAAAACTGTCCTTGTTTTCAGTACCAGTAGTTAGCTTCGCAGTAGATAGGTACCTACCTAAATAATTTAAGTGTAGGTAAGTTGTAACAATGACGTCACGGAGCCCGCCGACTATTTTTCACTTTAATCTACTTTTTTGCTAGTTAGGTAGTTTTGATATTAGCGTTGATTAAACCCTACAGCCTCAGAAACCTCAAGAGACGTCGATGTCGGTGAGATACTTTAATAATAATATTTTAGACTGTTAGTAGGTATTCAGATATAGGTAGATGGTTGATATTTCTTTACCGATAATTTTTATTATCGGTATTTTATCTTTCATCAGTACAAAAAATATTATTTGATTTCTGTACATACCCACTGCCTATCATATCAATATGAAATAGATAAGTACCTACTGCACCTACATATTTTATTCTGTTATAAATTTCTAATTTACCTACCTATGAGTAGAACTAACTATGTGATTCTATACGAATCCAGTTTTCTCAGCATTGAGTTCTTTAAAACAGAAACTGCTCATGTCTATGAATGCTGTTATCAATATGTTTTCAGTATAAATTAATATGAGAGAAAATCTGACATAGGTCTCATATTTAAAACGAGTGTGGAATTATTCTGACTAGACAGAACTAAGATCACATACACTGATTATTGTTTTTCACTTTTTATTTTCAGGAACACAGAAAATACTTACTCAGCTTTAGGTAAGTAAATTGATCCAACTACCTATTTGGACTCGGAGTAATTTTTAGTCAATTGAGTGATTCTTTATTCATTAATTTCATAATACTGAATCATTTTTTAGCGTACCTGTTATAACTTTTAAAGGTATGATATTATGTAGAAACCTATATTTAAACTTGGAGCAATTTTAAGCCATTTATATGATTCTTCTTCTTCTTCTATTAGTGCCGTATTATGTCCCCCCGACGTTGGCGATAACTCTGGAGAATGCCTCTCTGTCTTGACCAGTTCATTATTCATTTTACAATGCTCTATCATTATTGCCGTATATCTGATGTCTGAAGATATTTGTAGCTGTGCAATATAATACTGTGTATAAAAAATGTTTTTTGGGTAAGGATTTTAAGGTTAGAATTAGTAGGTAATGTAAGATGTATGAGATGGTATTTTATCAACAAAATGGCGCAGTTCGAAAAAAAATATCCGGATTATCAATATTATGTTAAACACTTACTTAAAATTATAACTTAAACTTTTAAAAGGTCCATTGAAACTTATTTCTACCGTATATAATATCCACCAACATTCGATACGAAATAATTTCATCTACATACTTATGCAGTGTCCACTTTGACATTAGTACCTAAATATAAATACCTCGGTGGTGCTGGGTAAATAAGCTTGTATCTAATAAATCATAAAATATTATTTTTTACTTACTCCACACTGCCACTTATTTCCTCTAGAACCCCTCCCCCCACTCATTACTACACCACGACTAAGTCATGTTGACGTCCGAATGTTTTTGTGATAATTTTCACGTAATTATTATTCTTTTTCTTTTCTAGGTATACGTAGGTACTTTTACACTCATCCCTCCAGAGAAGAAAATATGAGTTAAAATATTTTTTCACGAGATGGATGATAAAACAAAACTATACAATAAACAAGGGGGTATAGGTAAATACGTAAGTGAATAAGGAAGTCTAAAAATTAATTGAATAAAATGTTTAATTTTTCGCTACAAGACAATCTATAAAATAAGTATTTTACCTAGGTTTGATAATTTGAATTGTAAAAATTATTTATTCAGCAAGTTTTTTTTATAGATACATATATCTAAGCACGAAGAGGACAGTTTGCATGTTTCTTACATGCAGCTGATCTGCTGGCTACCCCACTTGTGGGATATGCCGTGATGGTATATTTATTTATTTATTTATTTATTTATATATCTAAGTACGTAAATTTATTTTAAATACCTACATAATTCAATAAATCCAATGTAAATATACAAATCTACATAGATAAGTAGGTATAATACAATAGTTGTAATCTTTATTTAAATTTGAGATAAAAACACAATAATAATAAGGATTTATTTGCAAAAAAAGAGTTTAAATTAAGCAAAAACAAAAAGTAAATAATAACTTCAATAAATTTATTTGTGATATAGGTACCTATTCTTACAAATAAAATCAATACTTATTGATAAAGTAACATATAATTAAGGTAAACAATCATGATTACGTCGTCTGTGGACCCAGATGTGGAAGTGAAGTGCAGGATTGAAGCAGCCCATAGTTCTTTCAACAAAATGAGATCAATATTCTGCAATGACAGACAATGCAGAGAATGTTGAAGTGCTGTGTGTGGTCTGTACTGCTGTATGGCTCGGAAACTTGGACCCTGAAAATGCACACTATGAACCGGTTGGAGGCATTCAAAGTATCTGGGTCACATTCTGCGGGGCGATAAGTATAGTTTGCTCCAGCTGATACTGATGGGGAAGATTGAGGGGCAGCGTGGTCCTGGTAGAAGGCAAACGTCTTGGCTGCGCAACATAAGAGACTGGACCGGGATGAGACATGTGGGGGAGCTGTTCCGGGTCGCGCAAGATAGAGAAGCCTTCGCCAGAGTGATTGCCAACGTCGGGGGGACCTGATACGGCACGAGAAGAAGAAGAAACAATCAAAATAAAAGGATAAAAAATCACATTAGTCTAATCGGCATTAGACTGTTAAGTTTTTGTGTGACCATGACTGATCATATGGAGACTTATCTGGTTGTATAATGCTGAGAAGTGTGGATGGCAATTCTGCCGCCGCGTAAAAAAAAAATGAACTAAGTTATAATATTATTGACAACAGATGTCACTCAAATTTTAACTATGAGTGACATCTGTTGAAAAATTATAAAAGAAATGTTGATATCCACACACAAAATGTGTCGCTCTAGTGAAGACTCAAGCCATTAAAAATTATAGCTATCGGACGAGACACAAACTAGCCAACTACAATTTACAAACCATAGATACAGGAAGCTAGGAAGGCGGCCATCTTGGTAGTCGTCTTGTCATTTTATTGTCTGTGGTATTCGGCCTGTCTGATTTTTTTCTGTTCTCGTCAATTTTACAAGGTAGGATATTTTATATTTTTTGTGCAAATTTTAGTGAAAATTATATAAAAATAATAATTTTCAAGTAATCGCGAGTTGTTTATTTCGTATTTAGCATGTTTCAATGTGAACTAATGTGTTGTTTTTAGGTTATTCTATTCTTACATAACCCGCTTGACGGGGCTCAGTCTTTGGCCTGTCACCTGAATATTCATATTTTTATGAACGGTAGTTAATATTTTCTCGAAAACTTGAATTATTATCTTAAGTTTTAAATGTTTGCTCAAAACCAATATCTAATGTCATTGAGTTCGCGTTGTCTGTAATATTTTGTGCAATTAAAATTCTTTTTTCCCATATTTCTCAGAATAATTTGAAAATCTCATCAATAAATTTGCTTTATTTCGATTAAGACATCGTTTTAAAGTTGTTTTCTGGTTTTATCGTTTGCCCAAATGCAATTTATTAGTAATCCTTATAATGTTATTTCAAAACATTCCTTGCAACCTGTTAAGTAAAACCAATTGATGTAGATATGTTGCAAAAAACATTTTCCATTATACTTTCGTCTATTTGGCTTCAACAAAATTAATTATTTACATCTTTCGCCCACATTCAACGCATCACAATTGAACGCCAACAAATAATATTGCAATTTACATCATTTTTTATACAACATAATTACAAATCTGCATCAAAAAGTTTCCTTTACGTAATGCATGGTATATTGTAATAAATGATTGAAGTGTATAATATTTATATTCTTAATGAAATAATGTATAGGCATATATAACGGTAACCGATAACTAAGATAATGGTATCACGCCACTGTTTAGGGCTGCAGTCAATAAGCTGGAAGTAGACCTGATAATCACCAATATTCAAAGAGGAGAAGGAAATTGATATACACATGATGCACAAACAGTATTTAATATTTCTGTGATACAAGTGTTGCTACTTCAAGGGAGTACTTTAGATTCAGTGGTCGCACTCTGCATATTAATTTTTAGTATCATTTGGTGATTTTTGTTATTACAGATGTTGGGCCGTGTAGCACCAGCAGTATGCAGCCAGGCTGTGGCCACTGTCCAGCAGCAGCAGAACAGGAATATGGCCACACTGAAGGCCATCTCCATCAGACTGAAGTCTGTTAAGAACATTCAGAAGATTACACAGTCCATGAAGATGGTGTCAGCTGCTAAGTTAGTACATCTTTATTTGTTTTAATATTTATGTTTAATTCCGTAGGTATATAGTGGTGTTGTAATAATATCACACATTGAAATCTGCCATATGCGCTAGGTGCATATTAAGGGGCGTTCACATTTGTTCAGTTTCCTCCAAAATGAAAAGGTGTGAACGGACGTTTCATCAATAGTGATCACTAGCCATGACGGAAGAAAGAGATTACCGCTCGTCACAATTTTAAGGTCCTTTCACTGAAACGACCGTAAACAAATTTTATCCTGTTATTTGTCTTATTCTTTATGAATTTGTATTGAAAGTCAGAATTATACACAAAATTTTCGTGCTGTCGAGAATTTTAATAATTTGTTTTGATTTGTACTATACTATACCCTCACGCCATGTCCCAGGAGGGGTAGGCAGAGAGAATGGAACGCCATATAAATCTATCCTTACATACTTCTTTCGCTTCTTCTACATTCATCCAATTTCTCATACATGCACGCCGATTTCTCTTGCTCAGCACGCGTCCGTCCTTAAGAATTTGGTCCACGTGATCAAGCCACGTGGTTCTTGGACGTCCGCGCTTCCTCACACCCCTTCTTTCAGATAAATACATCCTCTTCGTCATCCTTTCATCTTGCATTCGCTCAACATGTCCAAACCATCTCAACTTGTTTACACGCATTCTGTCCACAACACTCCTCTCACATCCGCTCATTCTCCTGATATCCTCATTCTTCACTCTATCTCGCAACGTTTTACCAACCATTCTTCTCAGTGAACGCATCTCCACAGCATTTATTCCACTCTCATCCTTTTTCAACCACGTCCAAGTTTCGCTTGCATACATAAGTGTCGGTACCAGAATGGTATTGTGCACTAGCATTTTTGCCATGTTCGACACGCTGCTATTGCTAACAATGGGTCGAAGTGCACCATTCACTCTAGCACCGGCGACTTTTCTTCTTTCAATGTCCTTATCAAATCTTCCATCCCTCACAAACAGACTTCCCAAATAGACATACTCATTCACTTGCTCTAAACATTCAACGTCAACCTTTATTTCACATACCGTTCTTTCACTCTCTCTTTCAAACACCATTACTTTCGTCTTCGCGACATTAATTTTTAACCCATTTGCACTACAGCTATCATACACACACGAAACAATATCTTGTAAATCACTTTCATTCTCAGCCATTAAGACTAAATCGTCTGCATACATCAAAGCATTCACTCGATTTCCATTCAGTTCAACACCTACATTCATCCCTTTCAAAGGTCGCATTAATTCTTTTATCGACATAATAATTTTTTTACGAAAATACGTCAAACTACATACAACATGACTGTGAATGTTGACATGGCAGTGAAAGCATAGGATGAACAAGTGTGAACAGTTTCATTAATTGTATCGGCATTTACTTTGTAACACGGCATTTTAAATTATCAAATAAAATAAATATTTATTATTATTTTGTTTTGTGTTACTGTTGAGTAAGACTAACGCACGACCGGTTTCGCGGACTCTGAGTTCGCATCATCAGGTGCTGATCTATACTATAGTACAGTATAGATCAGCACCTGATGATGCGAACTCGGAGTCCGCGAAACCGGTCGTGCGTTAGTCTTACTCAACAGTAACACAAAACAAAATAATAATAAATATTTATTTTATTTGATAAGTGTGAACAGCTTTGACCCTGACACTCTAGATGATCATCCAAAGTGAAGCAATGTGAATGCTACTTTAGATACTTTCTTGTAAGAATTTTAAAATTTTAAATGGATTATGGAAGAAAAAATTATACAGTTTGAAATTAAAATTTAATGCCCTAGAATGATATTTATGTAAATTAAAAATACAATTTTGGAAAATTTGCTAATTGCAGAGAGAATCATAAAAATCAACTATAATGTGAATAATATTGAAACAAAAATAATAAACATTAATTGGATTACAACATGGTATATACAAATAATTTGAATAATATATGAGTAGGTATATCGCAGAGTTGCGATCTTCCAACTAACTATGACCTGTATATTACCGTGACATTATGATACAATTTGTTTTGTGACGACTGTGATTTTCTCTCATCTTCCTCTGTGTTGTTTTTGCTTGCTGTATAATCATGTAGTTTATTTCAAAAATATTGACTCATTCCAATTCAGATCAACACACGGTTTTGGCCCACCATCTCAGATTTTTATGAAATTTGGTTAATAGGTAGTCTTCACATAGACATAAAATAATGCCATATTATATTGGAATATGTCAACTCGTTTTGGAGTTACGAAAGTAGTAAAAAACAGTAAAACTGACAAGATACGGTGGTGAAGCCTTTTTATATCAATGAACGAGTTTCTTTTAAAGGGTTTTGTGTACAAATATAATATTCAACGTTTTCAATTACTCAATTGATAACGTTGAACTTGACTCTGTCACAAATTTGAAGGATCTAGGCATCACCTTCTCTGAGTATCTGACTTACAACTTACACATAGAGGAAATTGTTGGTAGGTCTATGAGGACTCTGGGTTTTGTGTTTAGACTGGTTAAAGACTTTCAACTTATTCAGTCTTGTAGACTAATAAATAAATAAATTATATTCAAGAGTTTTTCTGTTTACACTGTGGAAATTGATTTTTAATTTTATTAATTAAAATATAAAAATATATATTATTGAGCACTGTTTAATCTCAACTTTGTTAGGTTAATATAAGTAGGTACCTATATTTTTATATTTTATTTAATAAAATTAAATATATTATGCTTTGTGTTTTAGATACACTCGTGCTGAACGTGAGCTGAAGCAGGCCAGACCATATGGAGTTGGCTCCCAACTGTTTTATGAGAAGGCAGAGGTGTCCTCCACAACAGAGGCTCCTAAACAACTTATTGTTGCTATTACATCCGACAGAGGTACCTATTTATGCTGCTAAATAATACAAGTCATTGTATTCATTTAAATTCTAGAAACATTTTTAAACTGGATACAAATTGTTCAAAATAATTTCTATCCTCCCATCATGCATGTAAAGAAATGATGGTGAATGTCAAAATTAAATATTCATCGCTATCTGTACCATCCCAAAATTATTCCTTCATGTCAATTGTAATTTTTTTTTTTTTTTAAAAGATATATCTGGGTTTTCTTATAAACCCAAATACAACCTTATGCACCTTTCACAGTAAGCTAAAAGCTTGTGTCGTGAAAGGGGAGTTTGTCGGCACCTGGAATCGAACCCCGGACCGAAATTAACATCCATATTACTTCTGTTTATTAATTGTGAATAACTAACAACATTCCTTCTGTTTATATATTTTTCCTGTCTCTTTCAGGATTGTGCGGTGCTGTGCACACTGGTGTATCCAAGGTGATCCGTAATGACCTGGCTAACCCAGAGACTCGGGCAAACACTAAGGTGGTGTGTGTAGGAGACAAGTCCCGTAACATTCTGCAGAGGCTGTATGGAAAGAACATCATGCTGGTGGCTAATGAGGTAACTGAAACAGTATTGTATCGTGGGCACTATTTAGTAACCTTCATTTTCTCCATTTCGTAGGTGTAAAGCAATATTTTTTTTTACAGAATTTACCATTTAAACTTACTCTTCACTCTATAAATTTACTCTTGTAGCTTCGTTCAAGACATTTTGAATGTTTTTAGTATTCTACAACGCACTTCCGTTTCTTTATTATTTAAATTGCGATCGATTTCGGTAAACTTTTACCATTGACGAGCGATACAGTACTAAAGTGCAATACAATAATAAGTATTGTATCACAATTTAAATAATCAGGTAAGGGAAGTGCATTGTAGAATACTAAAAACGTTCAAAATGTCTCAACTGTTACATAGTTAATCCTTCTAAAATAAATGATATCGTTCAAGACATCCTAACATCGATATTGTTATCAATGTAACAATTTAATATGAATAAAGATTTTCACCCAAGGGAGAAGATATCTATTGATTATTTAACTAGGGATTTTGCATAACACTGAAATGAAGGTGATACTCCAATTAATGTTACATCATGTTAATGTCTGTAAAGATTGATAATATCTTTGAAAGACATCACTCTCAATAAAAAATAATATAGTAGACAAAAACATGTGTTTTTGATTTTAAAGTAGAAAAATTATTAAGCTATAGGACAAAAATTCTTTTGTAGTTCTTTTCTCATTCTGCTGATTATGGCGAGATAAAATGATTGTATAAATTTTCCATTTTTATTCCAGGTTGGTCGTCTTCCTCCCACATTCCTAGATGCTGCCAAGCTGGCCATCGCCATCTTACAGTCTGGCTATGAGTTTTCCTCTGGCAAGATCGTCTACAATAAGTTCAGGTCTGTGGTCTCCTACGCCCAGGCTGATATGCCCCTCTTCAGCCAGACTGCTGTTGAAGTGAGTTTCTTTCTTTTTGAAAAATTCATTCTGGGTAACTTCAAATCAGGGGACATCCAAAAGTCAATAAATTTATGAAATTGAAACTTTTTGGTGCGCCAAGCTAGTTATTTTAATTTTATAATGAGTTATTTTCTATAGCTTTAGTCATATTGATGTTAGATAGATTGATTGTACAACCATTGCACTTGTGTTAGAAAATCTTTAAAACTATTAATGAACTGTGAAGCCTTGTCAGATTAATCAAATTGCATTCTGAGAGAATCAAGAGAATTAACAATTTTTGTATTTCATTTCAGGGAGCGCCTAAGCTTTCCATCTACGATTCATTGGACAGTGACGTTATCAAGAGCTACTTGGAATTCTCCATGGCTTCCATGTTCTTCTATGCCATGAAGGAGGGAGCCTGCTCAGAACAGTCTTCCAGGATGACTGCTATGGACAACGCCAGTAAGAACGCCGGAGAGATGATTGACAAACTTACTTTAACCTTCAACAGAACTAGGCAGGCTGTCATCACCAGAGAACTTATTGAAATCATCTCTGGAGCTGCCGCTTTGGAGTAGACGAGTGATTGGAATAAGTACAATATCATCGTCAACTGAAACACGGAAAAGAATACATTTGTGCGAACATACTCAAAGTGGAACACTTTTGATTTCTAACAATTTCTGTTTTAAGATTAATTGTTCTATCGTTGACAACCAACAAATATGTCACAAGTTTTGTAATAACTTGTGATTTTTAAAGGCAGACTTTAAGGAATAAATTTTGAATGATAAAAGCAGCAACGTTTTATGTTGTGTTATATACTGCCTATGATTATTGTTTATCGAAAGTGTTGCTCAGTTTTCTTGTGAGTTTGATTTGTGTGGATGTATTTGTAGCTGTGTGTTTGGTTATTATTTTGTTTATTAATTAGTTCTACTGTTATGTATGTAAAATGAATATAATGTGGAAGTGCAACACCGTTATATCTAAATATAAATATTTTTGTCTTTCATTTATATCCTTACATTACTAAACTTAGACTTTCAACGTTTCTTTTGGAAGCGCAGGGATAAAGCCAGACTCTTCCATTTAGAGAGTTTTGCAGTAAATGAATCACTTTTTCACGACATTTCCAGCGTCCTGGTGTTATTGTCATGAGTTGTATAGTGAAAAAGATATAGTCTTGTACTGACAACTCTTGTGGTTGAAAGAATGCATATTTAAAAGACAAAAGAAAACATACTGAATTTAAATCAAAGTTGATGAATGGTGTGGTGTGGAAATTATGCTCTTGAGTTTGGTTCCCGGCTAGGACAAATCGAAAATTGACTTTTTTTCAAATTGTTCTGGGTCTAGGTGACATAGATATGTGTTTGATGCTGTCACATTTATACCGATAATATAAAATTCATATCTTAATATGGGGCTAGCTCAATCTTTGTGAATTGTCCCTATTCATATGTATAATAAGTTGTCTGTGCAAATGGAGGACTTTGCATGTTCTCAAGCAATACATTTATCTTTCTCCCTATAGGTGGGTTGGGAGCCCATTACTTCAAATAAAGTATGTTCTCCTTAGTTTGATACTAAACTTGTCCTTTCTAGCTTCTCCTGGAGCGGTTTTGTGGCCCTCTGCTCCCTCCCATAAACCCAAATGAGCGTTAGTCTTTTTTCTGGCTTACCAAGTTAGTGACCTAGGATATTCTCTTTATCAAAGAGTTTCGGTTCCGATAAGTGAAGTGGTTGTACACTAGTGATGTAACGAATATTCGCACATTTTTAAGTATTCGTATTCGCAAAAAAATAAGCGAATGTTTTGTAAAAGTTAAATAATAAGTAGAATATTCGGTAAAAGTACCGGTAACTTAACCAGTACATTTTAGAAAATGGTACTTCAAGAAAAGAAAATGTTCTTTAAGAAAACCGAGGAGTTTTGAAATATTTTAAATTCCTATACCATTTTAAAAATTCGGCGACGGGGGGGGGGGGGGGGGGGAGGGTAGAAATTTTACTGTTTGAGCAATTATAGAAATTTAAGCAAGGGAATATTCGCATTCGCGAATGTCGGCAACAGATATTCGCATTCGCAAATATCCACAATCACACATTCGTTACATCACTATTGTACACCTATATAATGAGTTACAATCCACTGGATTGGTTTGCAACGAGTTTTGACTTTCTTCTCCATTCCTCCCTATTCTCAGCCAGTCTTTTCAGCTCTACGTATGAGCCACAGTTCATGTCCTTCAGTTGGTCCATATACGCATCTCTTGGTCGGCCTCTGCCATTTGTCCCCTCGGTCTTACCCTCCGCAATAGCGATGAGTAGTCCTGGGTGCCTGATGTTGTGGCCAATCCAGTAAGCTCGCTGTTGGCCGATTCTCTTAAGAAGTTGCCTTTTTTCGCCTACCCTGGTTAAAACTTCTTCGTTTTCGATGTGTTTCGACCAATGGATCTTCAACATGCGTCTGTAGCGCCACATTTCAAAGGCCGCCAACCGTCCGCTTTCACTCTTGCTGATGGTCCACGTCTCACAGCCATAAAGCAGAATGCTCCATACAAAGGCTTTAGTAAGGTTCGTCCTTACGCTTAAATCAATATTTGGGGATTCCAATATCTTAGATTTTTTGTTAAAAGCAATCCTTGCCTGGTTTATTCTGCTCACAATTTCCGATTTGGAGCGTCCATCTTGGTTTATTCTGCTGCCCAGGTACACGAATTCTCTTACTTGTTTGATGCTCACTCCATTTATGGCAATGTTCGCAGTCGCTTCCTCTTTTCCAACGACCATACATTTTGTTTTGTCATATTTATTTTCATGTTGTATTGTACACCTACAAAATGGAAACGGGAAAATGAATATGAAGTTATAAAAAATCTTATTAGGTACCTACATATTTATGAAGATTTGTCTTTAAAAAAATCTGTGAAACTAATGGAGTTATTTAAAATCAAAATGACATCTATTGACTTTTAGTGTAGATAAAATGTCTTCAGTTTGATGTCTATAAAATAAATTTGTCAAAAAACTTTGAATATTGCTGTATAGATGTCTCTTAACATTAAATTTTATAAAAAGCTTTAAGGATTTTTACACAGATGTCTCTATGTACATTTAAACAGCTTCACACAGTTTATAATAGATGTCTCTTTACTTGAATAACAAATTTTCTTTTCTAAAGCCAGACTATTTACATTATTATAATGTAGCACAACACAAAAATAACAATTAAGACTTCGTAATGAAACTGTAAAGTATGTAGGTAAATAAAATAGGAGAGCAAGAGAGACAGCGTAATTTTAATTTTCCTTGCGGAGTTATTTCATTTTGTAAGTTTTATTATTTGTATATATTATGAAAAGTAGGTAGGCACCTAGTAGAAAGGATGGAAATACTATAATAAAATGAGGTGATATTTCACAATTAGTGAGAAATTAACAAGCTTTTAGCTCCGTGACACTCGTGAAACAATGCGAATATAAAATAATATTCTACTTTAGGGCCATAATTACTATATTAGGTAAATATCAGTGTTGTTGGAAAATATTTGGTAGGTATATGGCTATACATACCTACTTTTAATAATATAAAAGACTACCCACCCAAAACTGAGTAATTTGATATATGTAGGTAGGTATAATTATGCTTCTATGTATGTGAAATAAATAATTGTAGACAGTAGCGGATTCAGAAAAAAATCAAGGGGAGGGGGCGCAAATATATCTTGAGCTACCTTTACTTTTATCGTATTAAAAAAAATATCAAGTCACATAAAAAGTCACGTCAATAGGCCCCGCAAGGGAGGGGGGGGGGGCTGTATCCTGTATCCGCCACTGAATGCAGGACTATCCTAAGTATTTTAGGGTGATTTTTTCACAGCAGCAGTTTAAAGTTCAAAAATATCTAGGCATAGCAAATTTATAACAAAATTTTAACGATAGTTATAATATATAATATAGGTACCCACCTATCTATAAGTTTATACCTAATCATATAATAATATCAGGTACCTACAGGTTGCTTGTTATTTAGTTATAGATACATATCGCAATAAAAAAGGTAAACTCTTTTAAATATGTATTCCAACTAACCCTTCAAATGCACGATTTTTTGTGTTGCGTTAAAAAATATTTTATGGTAAATTTTAAGACGTGTTTTTTGGGATAAATCATCGTAAAATTCCATATCGCAAAAAGGAGGTATTTATAGGTATAGGTACCAAATTAACAAAAAACACAATAGTACCTACTACGATATAAATGTCCATCATAATGTACCTACCTACATAAATGTGAGTAAGATAATATGTCAGTTGGAATTAAATATTAATAAATAAAATTACTTAGTATGGAAAGAAAATTTTATAGCAGGATTAGAAGATATAATGTACTCGACTAAATAAGAAATAAAATATACCTATTATTCAGTGAATTAAGGTATCTACCTACAACGTTCTGTATTTAAAATTCCTTACGTAAGTACTTACTGAGAAAAGAACCTACCTACCTAAGATGTAGTGAGTATTATAGTATTGTTAAATCTTAAGTGATATTAGGAATAAAACCTTCTTGAGAGATTCAGTAGGTGTCTTTGTTATAAGAATTTATCTCGTAATGTTTATTACCTAGATAGTTAAACAATTCGACATTATTTAGATGCCTAGAGAAAATTAACAATAAATATACCTTTATATAAATAAGGTTTTAATTCTTGATAGGCCCACACTCATTAATTAATAATCGAAATTCGAAATCCGTTATAACACATTTTCAAGATAGTTGAGTTATATGTAGGTACCTATACGTTAGTGATGTAACGAATATTCGTATTCGCATTCGCAAATATTCGCATATTTCAAAGTATTCGCAAAAAAATATGCGAATGTTTTGCGAATATTATTTCGTTAATAAAGTATCGGATATGCGGTAAAAGTACCGGATACTTACCCGGTACATTGTAGAAAAAGGTACTGCAAGAAAATATTCTTTAAGAAAACCGTAGAGTTTTGAAATATTTTAAATTCCTATACCATTTTGAAAATTCGGCGACCGGTGGGGGGGGGGGTAGAAATTTTAATGATCGAGCAATATTGTAGAAATCTAAGCAAGCCAATATTCGCTATTCGCATTCGCATTCGCTAATATCCAAAATCACACATTCGTTACATCACTAGTAGGTATACGTCATTGGATTTTTAATTAAATTTTTTTATAACCGTAGAAAATTGTTTCTTTCAAAACGACCAATAGGACATATTTTTATGTAGGTATACAAAATAAACAGTTTATTTTTATTCAATAGCAAAATTAATATTTTTTTTTTTATTTATTATTTTTATTTTATTCTTGGTTGTTTTTTGTAATATTTTTTTTATATTACAAAATAAACGCAAGGAAAATTAAAATTTTATGTAATATTGGTAACAATATTACATAAAAAATAGTGTCATAAAAATAACAGTTATATAATTCAATGTAAAGAGGGCGAGTTTATCGCTAAAATGCGATGTCTTCCAACTAACCCGGAATTGATTTTAAATATTAAAATTGAACTCTTGTAACAATTTTGTCTTTAGGAATGTGCATTTTAATACTTGTACAATAGTTTTTATCCAATTACTCCAAATCACTAAAATGTTTTATAGCGGATTTCGAAACACAGCGACACAATTATCAAATATAAAGTAGACATCTAAATCAGTCGCTAACGAGTGAATTCCGTTGAGGAATACAAATTATGCAAGGTGAAAACAATAATTCCGTTTCACTTCGAAAGTAAAATATAAAAATAAAACATAATTGCACACTAGCCGAAGAATTGTCAAAAAAAGTCTTCCATTGTGTCTAAATATCTATTTTGAGTGGAAGTATGTCCCTGAAAAGAAAATGATTTTATGGTTATGCTGACTTTAAATCCATCCTCAAATTGAAAAGGTGCTTACACTAAGCAAGTGACATGAAAATTCTATAAGTTAACGAGTCGCAGTACCTATATACTACTATTGTTCGATAAGTTTATTTTCCCCGTGTAGAAAATAAACTCATCGAAACTTGGATGTTAGGAAGGATGCTGGATAAAGGATATGGAAAAAAGACTTACCGAATCACGCAGGAATTTCCGTACCCGATATACGTTCGACCGATCCGAACTGACGGTTCTCTCTCTTTTCCCAAATCCGTGATGTATCGCTGGTCTATTCCTTCCTTCTTCTCGGAACCGATTCACAAGATGAAACAATGATGAAATCCACCGTACTGATGAAATGACCGACCGTAACCGAAATTGACGTTTTGTCTTATTTTCCAAAATGGTGGGAAGACAGGAAGTGGGTAAGGAGGGGAGAGAAGGGAAAAGGAACGACCGCCAGTGTTACCATAAGATATTTATTTTGTTTGAAAGAAACGGGTGCATACCGCAACAACCCTTTCTTTTTTGATATGAAAATATCGAACATACTCCCACCCCGAAGATGATTTGAATGACCGAAACCGAACTCTTTAGAAAAAAACGAAACCTTCAATTGAATTTCTGTTCATCCAAAAAAAAAGTAAAATTATCCGTTCTTGAATGAAAATGTAAAATTAACCATAAATGTAAAAACTTATTTATCTAATCCACACAAATTGTCCACAGTCTTGATTAGATTGTTTAAACTGTAATGTTAATGAAAATAAAAGAATAAAACAACAAAAAATTGTCCCTTGAAGAACACTTAAATGTCTTATGTAATGTAACTCTTTAATTAATTGTTTTTATCCTCTCATTCGTTACATGGGAGAGGACAAATTTTCACCAAAAGTCTTTTTTTAAAATACCCGAGGTAGTCTTCGAATTAGCCGCTCGTACTATTCCATTCTTGCCGGGAAATGACTCCATAGCTCTAACCATTTTCCACTTCAATGGAGGCAGATTCTGGGCGATCTTGATCTTAATTCCGGGCTGATTTTTCCGTTTTCTGTTTGGTTTGAATTTGTTACGATGTTTTTCACAATTTTTCGCTTCCTCTTTCGATTCAGTTTCTTGTGCCATCAGATTGTGAAGTGTAACGCAATTCGATATTAATGATTTAGTTGGGGAAATGTTTCCCGATATTTTCCCTAAAATGATCCATCCGAAAATAGTGGAATATGCTGAAGGTAAGTCCTTGTTAAACGTTATTTTCCGTCCGTCCGCAATTTCATTGTAGATATCCGCTCCTAATAGCATCTCAATTGGCCGTGATTTGTAGAACTCTGAATCCGCTAACTGCATATTTGGATATTCACGTAATATATCCGATGAAATAGTTGTTGATGGTAAATCCGCCGTGATTGTTTTCAATACCAATGAAGAGATGGTGATTTTTGGATAATCGTTAAATGTCGGTTTGATTGTACATGTTACTTCTCCTGTTATAGTGTTTACATTTTCGTTGCCCACACCGTGTAGTGTTTTGCTAGAGTAATGTTTCTTCAAACCAAGCCGAGTAATACACTTTTCTGTAATCAAACTACATTGACTTCCTTGATCTAACAAGACTCTTACTGCTTGATAACGTCCGAAGCTGTCCTTAACATGTATAACTGCTGTCCCTAATACAATTGTATTTGATGTATCGTTCGTTCCACGGGCCGAATGAAGACTCGACGTACTACAATTATAATCTGCTTGGTTTTCATTGCTGGTTGATGCTGAATTTACCGATTTCTTTTCTTCCTCGAAATGTAATAGCGAATGATGATTCCTTTTACACAATTTACAAACGTTTTTTGAAGTACAATTCTTGACGGCGTGTTTACGCAAACAATTCCAACACAAATGCTTTTCTTTCACCAACTGTCTCCTCTCATTCATCGTCATACCCGTGAATCTGTTGCACGATGATATATAATGATTTGCTTTTCCACAACACGCACAATCTTGTATGAGGCTTCCATACATTGTATTATATTCCTCCATTGACCTTGATTCTTTTGTTCTCTGACGTGATTGAGAATCTTTTCCAAATGCAAACTCATTGCAAGCTTCATAAGCTCTGCAATCCGCTTCCAAAAATTCTACAAGTTGGGAAAACTCTGGTATTTCTGAATTGGACACACGCATTTCAAACCGATTTCGCTGTTCCTGTGTTATCTTCTTTAGAAACAGGTGTAACATAATGAATGACCATTCTTCTACCTTAAACTTTAATGATTTTAATGCCAGCATATTTTCATTTATTATATTAATGAATTCTCGCATACGAATTCTTCCACTTGATAAAGTTGGCAAACTCAATAGCGTGTTCAAGTGATTTTCCGCTATTATGCGAGGATTGTGATATCGTCGCTTTAGAATGTCCACCGCGATTGAATAATTTTCTTCTGCTAATGTAAGATGAACTATAAGTTGCCTGGCCTCACCGCTCAAACATGACAATAAATAATGTAGTTTTTGAACTCGAGGAATGTTGACATCTTCGTGTACTAAACTATTAAAAATGTTCCAAAAACTAGGAAACGCAGTAATTTTTCCGTCAAAACTTGGCAATTGAATCTTTGGAATGGAAAAATTACTTTTCCTTTCTTTAAAATCACTTTCTTGAATATTAGCCTTGCTATTTCGTTTCACACACTTATTATAAACCGTTGTTATTTTATATATCAATGTTTCATATTCTATATATTCTTCGAGATGCGTTTCTGCATTGAATCCTGCCTTTTTGGCCGCTTCTATAGATATGTATTGTTTGTAAAACCCATCCCACAGTTTATCCACTTTTTCAGCACGTGTAATGAACTCCAAATATTCATCTTCAGCTGTTAAATCACTAATGCCACTTGCTATCTCCCATAATTTTTTAATCGAAAGCTTCGATAAGTTGTATTTAATTTCCATAGTCATGTTGATATAAAGAAATGAAAATGATCACGTAACACTTGTTGATGATGTAAAATAGATACCTACTTAAAATGTTGTATATTTGAATGTAGGAGTACCTACATAAGTATATAGGTACACCAGCTACACAAGTACCTGCGTTATAAAATTAAACCAATAATTCTTTTTATTTTAAAAAACGTTCTAAACTAAGGAAACATTTGTTAGGAAAAATAATTTGTATATTTTGTTTTTTATTATTGATTCCTTCATGCCCTGATGATGAACATAGATGAACAATTCCGAAAATTTATTGAAATAAATGATGTATTAAACGTATATAAAATGATAAACAGTTATTTTGGATGAGAGAAAATTCAATTGAAGTATAAATTAAGTATAAGTATTGAATGATATGAAACGATTGTTAGTTGATTACTGAAAAAAGCGTTGTTGCAATTTCCTTCGAACAAAACTATACCGACATGGAGTGATTTATTCAAACACTTATACGGCTCGTTAGGACCAAAAATGTTCGATAAGTTTATTTTCCCCGTGTAGAAAATAAACTCATCGAAACTTGGATGGTAGGAAGGATGCTGGATAAAGGATATGGAAAAAAGACTTACCGAATCACAGGAATTTCCGTACCCGATATACGTCCGATCGATCCGAATTTATGGTTTTCTCTCTTTTCCTAAATCCGTGATGTGTTGTTCTTCCTTCCTTCTTCTCGGAACCGATCCACAAGATGAAAATGATGATGAAATCCACCGTACTGATGAAATGACCGACCGTAACCGAAATTGACGTTTTTTTTTTATTTCCAAAAATGGCGGGAAGACAGGAAGTGGGTAAGGAGGGGAGAGGAGGGAAAAGGAACGACCGACAGTGTTACCATAAGATATTTATTTTGTTTGAAAGAAACGGGTGCATACCGCAACAACCCTTTCTTTTTTGATATGAAAATATCGAACAACTATAGTACAACATTCCAACCCCTTTAGTCTTAATAAATATTTGATAAGGAGTGGGGAGATAAAAGGATGAAGTTGCAATTACTATTCGTAAGTAGCACAGAGGAAAACAATAAGAGCCAATAAACCTGAAATGGAATTCTTTAAAACAGTTTATTATTACCTACTATAAAAGTTTTTGTTTATCTTTCGTCACAATTTAGTTTCAGTAGGTAAATATTTTTTTTTTTTAGCAGAATTTTGAGAAGTCGTTATGAAAAATAAACATATTATGGAATACCTACCGTTTGTATATATGTAGGTACCTACTTCAAACGGAAGATGCGACAGAGATATCGAAAGGAGAAAAGTGGCCGGTGCTAGGACGAACGGTGCACTTCGGCCCATTGTCAGCAGTGACAATGTGTCAAGCAGGCCAAAAATACTGGTGCACAATAAATCATTCTGGTACCGATATTTACATATGTGTATGAATTAGTAAATGCTGTGGAGTTCATATCGCTAAGGAGAATGGTTGGTAAAACGTTACGTGATAGAGTGACGAATGAGGATAATATAGATAGAAACCGTGTAAATAAATTGAGATGGTAAGGTCATGTACATTGTGCAACGAATGGAAGGGGAAAGAATGATGAAGAAGATATAATGGTCTGAAATAAGGGAGTGTTAGGAACCGCAGATGCCCGAGAACCAAGTGGCTTGACCACGTGAATCAAATTATCAAGGATGGCCCTGTGTTGAATAAGAGAAATCGACATGCTATGAGAAATTTTAATACCTATGAACGTAGAAGAAGCGAAAGAAGTATGTAAGGAAAGATCAATATGGCGTTCCTTTCTCTCTGCCTACCCCACTTGGGATGCGGCGTGAGGGAATAGATAGATAGATACTGTTTTACTGATAATTGTATGAACTTACCTGAAGTTGAAAAATCTGAAAAAAGTTCGAAAATAAATTTTTAAAAGTCAAAAAATCTTTTCATTGAGTCCTTGCAATAAAAAGCTTCCCCAATGAGAGTGTTTCTTGTAAAATAATGTTTCACATATACCTACTGGATGTCATATTTTTTAGGAGGAGAGGACTAGAATGCATGTTCATAATATGAATACAATAATGAGTTACTAGCCATATCACTTGTAAAATAACCCTCAAAGTATGTACCTATACTTTTCATGTCTATACTGTGGTATAGACATGAAATTGTTTGTAATCAATGTTCAGTAAAGAATTTAATAAATAAATAAATAAAGATAGATGAAAATTGTAATTTTTATTCTTTCTCATGATAATATAAGGATTATACGTACTAGGATTAATACATAAGAATTTAAAGTTTATTTGTGCTTTGAAAGCTTCGTAGATCATCTGATTAATATAATAAGTATTATTTTAATGAGAAAAGTTCCTCAGGCTTTATCTTTCATTCCTTGGGGTTTCTGAAGACCCTCACGCTGCTGGGAACAATGAATAACGCTTTTCATTCTTATGATGAAAAAGTCCTTTTAACAAATGATGCACTCGGATAGAAAAGCTCGGAAAAGCTACGATAGTGGCTGAAAACAGAGTTGAAATCCTTTTGCATTTTATTTTTTTCTTTTCATTTTAATTTGAACAAGTTTTAAAGACGTTGAGAAAATATTGAATATTGAGTACCTACAAAAGATTTCTTTGAAGAAAGAAAAAGCATTTCCGATAGTAATTTATTGGAAATTGCTACCTAATATTTTATTTGTTGACTTGCCCGATTTCTCATCAATTTTTTTTTTATTTTATTATTTACATAAAATTATTAGAACTCTACATTGGCGGCCGAAATGGCGCGTAGGTAACGCTCTTGCCTTTGAGAAACGAGGTCCTGTGTTCGATTCCCGGCCAAGGTAAAATGAATAATGAATGTCGGTGTTAAGGTTGTAGAATAATAATTTTGTAATGAAATAAAAAAAAAAATAACTTTTTCGATTTTTATAGAGAAATACGTCTTACGTATGAAAGTATAGATGAAGCAAAAGAAGTATATAAGGATAGGTAGATCTATATTATGGCGTTCCGTTCTAGCTGCCTACGCCACTTGGAATACGGCGTGAGGGTATAGTTTAAGTGAGGGCAGAGTATGTTATGAATTTCTGATACAATTGGATGTCGGAGACTGGATTTTACTAACTAGAAGTGTAGATATTCATATGATAAGCATGACACAGAAGAATTGGGAATATTACCTAGATTTAAAGAGTATGTACTCTTAACCAAGCCTTGAGTCGATTCATAAGCGTCGAAACTCTGCAGGTATCATGCACTCCTAAAGGAAGTTCACATATGTATTTGTGTATCATATACAACATAGTTCGTCGGTAGCCTGGAGGTAGAGGCTCAACCTCGTGAACAAGGAGTCCGTGATTCGATCCAGGTGCCGGCAAACTCCCCTCTCACGACACAAGCTTTAAGCTTACTGTGAAAGATGTATAAAGTTGTGTTTGGGTTTATAACAAAACCCAGATATACCTATCTTTTTTTTTAAAAAAAAACGACCTAGTTAATACCTATTCAAATAAGTTGACTATCTGTGAGTATAATCAACTGGAATAATAGTAGTTCAAAATATGAATAATAAAGTACCTATAGTATAATAATAATAAAATATCTTTAATAAATAATTTACAAAAATTAGATTTACCGGTTAATTTGTACATTAAAATTCAAAAATCTATTATAATAAACACTTGTAATATTGTAAAAAGGTTTCTGAACACAGATATTTCAGGCACAATGCTGGTATTTTGATCCCGCGTTTTGAGCCTAATCCTTTGATATCCTGTATATCTGGATAGGTGAATTTTTCCCGGCATTAGACTGTTAAGTTTTTGTGTGATCATGACTGATCATATGGAGACTTATCTGGTTGTATAATGCTGAGAAGTGTGGATGGCAATTCTGCCGCCGCGTATAAAAAATAGTTTATTAAACACAATATCATTTTACAATAATCGAACAAAAAACACAATACATTTATTTTTCTAATACAATTACTCCCCAAAATTGAGCATAGCTCGTGCTTTGGGGAGAAAACAAACAAATTTTTCTTACAGTGCAATAATACCATTGCAGTCCTGTTCATTTCATCACATCATTGACCCTATTTCCTGTAGATTACATCAGTCTGTCAAAAATTGTATTATTTAGATAGGTTGCTTGTCTTCAAACATCCTCCCATTATATTGGTTTAATTCGTGTATTATTCTATATTATTTCATCTATACAAGGTGCCAAGGCCGTCTGACATTTGCCAGAGAACTCAGTGAACGTTGTATAACGTTTTTATTAGTGAAATTGTATAGGTATAGGTGGCTTTCATTCGTTGATAGTTTTGGCTCCTAACATCGGTATTTTTGCAGGTTATAATAAATATTTTTACAGCTAGCAACACGGACCAGTTGCAAAGGTACATATCTATGCTTTCTTCTTTGAAATACTGTCAAAAATTGTATTATTTAGATAGGTTGCTTGTCTTCAAACATCCTCCCATTATATTGGTTTAATTCGTGTATTATTCTATATTATTTCATCTATACAAGGTGCCAAGGCCGTCTGACATTTGCCAGAGAACTCAGTGAACGTTGTATAACGTTTTTATTAGTGAAATTGTATAGGTATAGGTGGCTTTCTTTCGTTGATAGTTTTGGCTCCTAACATCGGTATTTTTGCAGGTTATAATAAATATTTTTACAGCTAGCAACACGGACCAGTTGCAAAGGTACATATCTATGCTTTCTTCTTTGAAATACTGTCAAAAATTGTATTATTTAGATAGGTTGCTTGTCTTCAAACATCCTCCCATTATATTGGTTTAATTCGTGTATTATTCTATATTATTTCATCTATACAAGGTGCCAAGGCCGTCTGACATTTGCCAGAGAACTCAGTGAACGTTGTATAACGTTTTTATTAGTGAAATTGTATAGGTATAGGTGGCTTTCTTTCGTTGATAGTTTTGGCTCCTAACATCGGTATTTTTGCAGGTTATAATAAATATTTTTACAGCTAGCAACACGGACCAGTTGCAAAGGTACATATCTATGCTTTCTTCTTTGAAATACTGTCAAAAATTGTATTATTTAGATAGGTTGCTTGTCTTCAAACATCCTCCCATTATATTGGTTTAATTCGTGTATTATTCTATATTATTTCATCTATACAAGGTGCCAAGGCCGTCTGACATTTGCCAGAGAACTCAGTGAACGTTGTATAACGTTTTTATTAGTGAAATTGTATAGGTATAGGTGGCTTTCTTTCGTTGATAGTTTTGGCTCCTAACATCGGTATTTTTGCAGGTTATAATAAATATTTTTACAGCTAGCAACACGGACCAGTTGCAAAGGTACATATCTATGCTTTCTTCTTTGAAATACTGTCAAAAATTGTATTATTTAGATAGGTTGCTTGTCTTCAAACATCCTCCCATTATATTGGTTTAATTCGTGTATTATTCTATATTATTTCATCTATACAAGGTGCCAAGGCCGTCTGACATTTGCCAGAGAACTCAGTGAACGTTGTATAACGTTTTTATTAGTGAAATTGTATAGGTATAGGTGGCTTTCTTTCGTTGATAGTTTTGGCTCCTAACATCGGTATTTTTGCAGGTTATAATAAATATTTTTACAGCTAGCAACACGGACCAGTTGCAAAGGTACATATCTATGCTTTCTTCTTTGAAATACTGTCAAAAATTGTATTATTTAGATAGGTTGCTTGTCTTCAAACATCCTCCCATTATATTGGTTTAATTCGTGTATTATTCTATATTATTTCATCTATACAAGGTGCCAAGGCCGGCCCGCAGGGTCGATTTTCAGAAACTGAATGACCTTGAAGTACTTGAGAGTACTGAGAAATGCTAACAAGTCTCAGACTCTGTGATAGGAAACTCCTGCTCTACTCCTTCATATATTTGGAGGTGGGCAGCGTCAAAAGAAACGACGCAGTAGACAGGGACCGATTGTTGGTCGGTATAAGCTAACAACCAACCCTTCTTAACGGAAGATGTTGGAATGGGCACTCTCTTGCCCGGAGGAGCTAAAATCTCTTCAAAGGCGGAGGAACCTTCGAGGTCAACGGCATGAGGATGTGGAATGCAAGGGAAGCTACCACATTAAAGGCTCTAGCAGCATCCCAAAGTACCAACGAATTATGAAAATGATAAGATCTTTAGTAAAATCTTCCGGAGGTAAAATAGACCCCCGTTCGGCTCTCCGGGTGGGGTCTGCTCTAGATCTTGTCATTAAGCAGAATACACACAAAAGAGAGGAGGTGAGAAGAAACCGAAACAGCACACAAGGAAGGTACGCAACCTGGAACGTCAGAACTCTGCTGCAAAATGGTAAGTTAGACAATCTTAAATTAGAAATGACTAAAATGAAACTAAGCGCGCTAGGAATCTCTGAAATGAGGTGGCCTAACCCGGGAGATATGTGGACAGGTAACTTTCGTCTAATCCATAGTGGTAGTATAGAGGGTAAACCGGGACAGGGAGGGGTAGGAATAATGTTAAATAAAGACTTGGGTATGAGGGTTAAGGGATACGTACACTATGGAGGTAGGATTATTTTAGTCAAACTAGATACCAAACCCGTAGACACAATTTTGATCCAAGTCTACATGCCAACATCTAGCCATAGCGACCAAGAAATTGAGATTCTATACGAAAACATCCAAAAATTGCTAGATGACACAAAAGCCGAGGAAAATGTTATTGTAATGGGAGACTGGAACGCAGTAGTAGGGGAAGAAAGGGAGGGATCAGTCGTAGGAGCATATGGGTTGGGCACTAGAAATGATAGAGGTAACCGGCTCATTGAATTCTGCGCCAAAAATAAAATGTTTGTAGCCAACACCTGGTTTCAACACCACTATAGACATCGCTATACATGGAAATCTCCCGGAGACAGATTTCGATCACAGATTGACTACATTCTTACGCGTCAACGATACAGGAATCAAATTAAAGATTGCAGGAGCTATGCAGGTCCGGACATTGATAGCGATCATAATATGGTTGTGGCGGAAACCATACTGAAATTCAAAAGGCTCGAGAAGAGAACCACAAAAAGATGGGACCTAAAGATGCTAAAAATAAAGGAAGTAAAAGAGAAATACGACGAAAAAACTGATATATGCGATTTTGAGAGCAATAATAATGTAGATAAAGTATGGGGGAAAATTAAAGAGAAAATAACCGCAGCGGCAGACGAGGTTTTAGAGAAAAGAAAGCCGCAAGCTAGGAAAGAATGGATCACAGACGACATTTTAAAAATGATCGAAGAAAGAAGGAAGCTAAAGAATTCTCAAACAGAAGAAGGAAAAAAGGAATATAAAGCCCTCAGGAACAAAATTAACAGAGAATCCAAGCTGAAAAAGGAATGTTATTTGCAAGAAAAATGCAAAAATATCAACAGAAATATAAAACAAAGGAAATTCGAAACCGCATACTCTGAAGTAAAGAACTTCTTCAATGAAAAAACACAGCCACGATGTGCTATACAAGATAAAAACGGCAAACTGCTGTTTGAGGACGAACTGATTGTCAAAAGATGGAAGGAATACCTAGAACAATTGTACAAAGGAAAGAACATACTCCAGGAAAGCAAAGCGCTGGAAGCAGAATATGACGTAGAAAATAATGGAGATGACATCTTAAGAAGTGAATTTGATATTGCATTAGCAAAGTTGAAAGACGGCAAAGCACCAGGCATCGACCTGATTCCATCAGAGCTGCTTAAATGCGCGGGAAAAGGCATGCTTGATACATTGTATAAGCTCGTCTGCAAAATATACAACACAGGAGAGCTACCTGAGGACTTTGCCAAATGTCTGATACGAGCGCTTCCTAAGAAGGCAGGCACGACAAAGTGCGAACAACACAGAACCTTAAGCATGATATCACACGCTTCTAAGATACTCACCAACATTATAATGAAAAGGGCGGAAAATAAAATAAACGAAACACTTTCAGAAGATCAATTTGGATTCCGCAAGGAGACTGGTACAAGAGATGCAATCCTGAGTCTCAGACTTATTCTAGAAAAGAGAATAACAATTAATAAAAACACATATATAGCATTCATCGACCTTGAAAAAGCATTCGATAAAGTAGAATGGGAACAACTTTTTAACACTCTAAACCAGATAGGAATGAGTTATAAAGACAGAAGAGCAATCTGGAGCTTATACAAGAACGAAATGGCTGTGATCAAAAGCGGAGAGAGCTGCGCAGAAGCAAGGGTCGAACAAGGCGTAAGACAAGGATGCTCAATGTCGCCAGCTCTCTTTAACTGCTATATACAGCGAGCCATTGATGACCTGAGAGAAGAAATGAAGAACTGGACAGGAGTCAAAATAAATGGGAAAAAGGTCGACATGATCAGATATGCTGACGACATAGCACTGCTCGCAGACTCCGAGATGGAGCTGAACGAAGCCTTAGGAAAAATGGAAAGCATTCTGTTGTCAAAGTACAACATGAAAATAAATAAAGAAAAAACAAAATGTATGGTCGTCGGAAGAGAGGAAGCGACTGCGAACATTGCCATAAATGGAGTGAGCATCAAACAAGTAAGTGAGTTCGTGTACCTGGGCAGCAGAATAAACCAGGATGGACGCTCCAAATCGGAAATTGTAAGCAGAATAAACCAGGCAAGGATTGCCTTTAACAAAAAATCAAAGATATTGGAATCCCCAAATATTGACTTAAGCGTAAGGAAGAATCTTACTAAAGCCTTTGTATGGAGCATTCTGCTTTATGGTTGTGAGACATGGACCATCAGCAAGAGTGAAAGCGGACGGTTGGCGGCCTTTGAGATGTGGTGCTACAGACGCATGCTCAAGATCCATTGGTCGGAGCACGTCGAAAATGAAGAAGTATTAAACAGGGTAGGCGAAAAAAGGCAACTCCTTAAGAGAATCAGCCAACAACGAGCTAACTGGATTGGCCACAACATCAGGCATCCAGGACTACTCATCGCCATCGCAGAGGGTAAGACCGAGGGGACAAATGGCAGAGGCCGTCCAAGAGACGCATATATGGACCAACTGAAGAGAGACATGAACTGTGGCTCATACGTAGGGCTAAAAAGACTGGCTGAGAATAGAGACGAATGGAGAAGAAAAACCAAACTCGTTGCAGACCAATCCAGTGGATTGTAACTCATTATATATACATCAGATGATTACGCGAACATTTAGTTTGTTACGAAATCATTATTTAACTTCTTATTGCCTCTTGACTCGACTTTTTCAGGTTAAATTGAAATATAAGAAAGAGAAGGGGATATATATTATAAAATATCCTGCATTTCATCCAGTGCTCTTTTATCTTTAACCAAACTTTTGTGAGAGATTAACACTTTCGGTAGAGTTAAAAAAACCCTATTTCTACTATCTATACCATCACGGCACATCACTCGAGTGGGGTAACTAGCATACCAGTCGTATGTAATACACATGCAAGATCTTATTCTGCGCCAACAAAATATTAAAACATTCAGAATAAGTGGCATACCTAATCACTGAATTTCAGATGATAAAATAGTTATAATCTCGCCACCGCACATCAGCACATTTTTTCTTATGTAAAATGCTCTGTTGATTTTGTAATATGAATGATGATGTGCAAGAAGAATAAAATAAATAAATAATAAAAATGGATGTTTTTTTTCGAATATCTGCCTTTTAGTGGAAACTCGAAAATTCATGGAAAAAAAATGATAGACCAAAATAAACAAATCCTATTTTAATGGATTGACTTGAACTTTTAACTAGCATGAAGAGGCACTATCTGTATCTTTATGTTGACAATTACCTTATTTAGTCAACTGCCTACCCCATTATAAATTATGAGAGATGCATAAACCTTATGAGTTATCCGTTTGAAACATTATGGTTGGAAAAATGACGACGATCCTCGCTCGATCATCTTTTGAGGATCTCCGATGATAATTGGTCAAAATCCAAAAAGATGAGAATTCTTTTGCCTGTGTCAAGGCTTTTAACACTCTAGATAACCCTTTTTCATACAATACACCGTTCCTTCTATGACAAGAATATTTGCAGTTTTAGAAATGGCATGAGAAGAGGTGACTCAATTGGCGCAGATACGCTCCTAATGGAAAAGGCTAGCTTCTGCCCTGTGCTCATGGAAGAAACTTTGATAATAATAATAATATAACTACTTACATACTGTGGTATTAAAGCGTGAAGCGTTTGTGGCATTTAGAAACACTTCCCCAAACCAGATGGGTCGAGGAGTGTCAACAGTCATACCCAGAATCATTTCCTCTCTTGCATCCATCATCAAAGGACATTCCCAAAGTATATGTTCCGCATATCATTCATATAGACATTCGTAGATGTGTGGGTATCAAGATGGGATCTGCTGCGTCAGCCGGGTCCCCCGCCCACTGACGTGGTAGGATCGTAGATGCCAACACTGGCATAGTTGTATTAGAATAGAGAGAGTCCAAATATTAAAAAAAAATCTTCACCTAAACGGATAAATAGGAGTCCTTGGACTCCTGAAATATCCGAGAAATAAAGATATTTCAACAATACTGTGGTATTATCACTTCAAGGGCGCTTTACATTATTTAGGATCAACATCCACGTTGATGGATGATCATATAAGATAAGATTAAAAATTGATCCACTTGGAAGAGCACCAAAGGTGTGAAGAGACATTTGGGAATCCACTGCATGACTGTCGATGATGCAAATAAGAACTCTGAGGTCTAGAAAAATGAGTTTTAAGATTAAAATTATGTATGTCCCATTTGTTCCAAATAACCCTATATGACAATCCCTAAGAGACGAGTTTGCATTTCACCACCCCATAGGTCTTATCGCAACCATATTTAAATAAGAAATAAAGTTAAAAAGAAATAATAATAAAAAGTGAAAAAAGTTCAATAACACTGCGTATTATTCATTTTCTTGGTGAATTATTAGCATTTTTCTGCTCTTCCCTCTTTAAAAAAAGGACTTTGTTGATAATAAAATGAAACTTTTACGTGCTTTTCAAGCTTGATGATTCATGTACTTTGCAAGGAGGAGCTTTATTTCCTACTTCAAAGTTTGTAACGGCTAAGATTATCCTTTTCGACATAAAACTGTTCATACATTGTAACAAATGAAAAATAATAGGTAAATGAATATCTTGGAAAGTCGCCGATATCTAGTTAGTAGGAATGCATAATTAGAAAAAAAAGGAAATATGACACAAAGTTGAAAAACATTTGTTTTAGATATTTGTGATAGATCAAAGCTCGTTTTAATCTTATTGATTTTGCAATTTTTACTCGATAAAAAGTACCTTTTGCTTAGCATTACAACATACATTTTTATTGTTGTTTCTTATTTTGTTTGTTGATGGCAATAAATACTACTAAGGTATGTGTTTATTTAATATATAATATTAACCTATCGTAAACAAGTCGTTGGAAAATTTTCCAATAATTTGTTTGCGAAAAGTTAATATTATATGTAGATTTGTACTAATGAATCGTTTGTACATACTACCTCTGGTCCTAATCTGATAGTACCTACTTACGTACCAATGATTCGTTGTGAAATTTCGTTAGTATTTTTCTCAGTGTAGCACCTACACAAATAATATTATTAATTATCTCAAATAGCAGTTTTCAGATTTTGAAAGGAATAAATTTATTTTTAAAATAATATTAAATTAAAATTATAATAATTTATTTTCTATCTATCTATCTATCTATACCATCACGGCATATCCCACAAGTGGGGTAGCCAGCAGACCAGCTGCATATAAAATATGCAAGCTGTCTTCTCCGTGCCAATATAAAATCAAGACATTCAGGATGGGTGGCAAACCTCATCGCTGAATTTAAGATGTAAAATGTCTTATTTTTTCGAACACCTGCCTTTTACAGGACACTCGAAAACTTATGGAGAAGAGTGGGAGACCAATTCTTTACCGGGTTCTCCACGGGACGTTTAATTTTAACGATAACGACGATAATTTATTTTCATACATCAAATTCGATTTTCGTATTGAATATGAAAAAGGTATCGTTTGATTTGATTAAATAATTGAATAAGTAAAACTTTTCAAATATATTTATAATTTGTTTTTATAATTTCCACTTATCAAAAAGAGTTTATTATAACAAACCCGTTTGAAAATTTCCGCAAAGGATATAAATTGAACCGAGATTATACCTTGGATTAAATCAATCAAAATCGGATAATAAGGTTTTACTTGCCACTGTTCTACCTGGTCAAACATATGAATGTTTACTTAGTAAATAGATCTTCTAGGAAATATTAGTCACTGTTATATTTAATAATAATATCTGGATGATTTTTATAGCGCCGTTTTGTGGACAGATCTACCTCAGGGGCGCATAGGATGTTTAAAAGTATTCGCTAGCGTTGCAAAATATTACTGTGATGTTACATGTATTCAGATTAATCCATATTTCTAGAAAAGATGTATTAATTTTCAAACTGGTCTTAAACTGGGTTAAGGTCTGTGCTTCCCTGATGTTTGTTGGGAGCCTATTCCAGGCACTAGAACTCGCAGATATGAAGGCGTGATCCAGGTACGCTGGTACTGGACTCGTTTTGATTACTTCTAACTTTGTTGAGAAGTTAAATTGATACCTTAGAGAATTTTGTCTCTGATTTGAGAGTTGGCGATTGCAGAGTTCCGAGATATATTCCGGAGCCAGAGTTTGACAATGTTTGAATTCAATCCTTTCTGGGCACTTAAGCCAGCGATGATTCTGAAATGTCGACGATATATGCGAAAATCGATCCATTTTATATATAAAACGTGCAGCAGCATTAAAAACCGACTAAGTTCGTGTGTTCGTATAAGCTTGCGTATAAGACAATTTATATTTACAAAATTCAGGGATGAGCCATATCATCCGTCTTTTAATTATTGATACAGAGAGAGATATTTATTACATGCAGTTATTTCACTGGCAACCTTTTTTGTGAAGTATACCTACCATGAAAAAAAATTACCTACTCGTAATAGAAGCGGTAGTAATCGCTGTTGAAATGTATCATATCATGGCTATTATTTTGTTTCTTTTAGTTCTTCGTTGTTTATGAATTTATGTTAAACGAAACATTGTGTGCAAGCAGCCTACCAGGCTTTTGTACCATGAGGTAGAGGCTTTGACTCCAGGCTACCGATGCAGAATAAAAAGCTGGATGGAAGATAGGTTTCGTTCATACTATCAAGCCATTTCACATGATTATATCAAATGTTATTGTGATTTTTTCACATCTTCCAGCCAACTCTATTTCTCATCAGGCACCGTACGATGGTGTACTTTACAGGATTAACAAATCTCCACAGTTTTAATAAATCAAATTAATGGGTTTTATAGGATTCCGACAAATATTTCTACATATTATACGTGTAAAATATAGTCATCCTAAAATATATGAACCGATCATTTCTGTGTGACCAATCAGTTTTATGTAGCTACATAATATTATAATATTTTAATACGTTGGAAGGTTTATTTACTTTGCGAGCAATATAATTATAATCAATGAATTTTTTATATCAAAATGAAAAAGGAAATATGTTTTGTATTTCCTATTTATTTATCATATCTGACCACTAAAAATGTAATAAGCGGAGCCGGATAAACTAGTTAAATATTGTAATTAATTTACTGTCGACTTCATGTTAATTAATAAAAATAAAACACTTGTATTGTAAAGTAATAAAAACACTGTTTTTCTTTCCTTTCACTTCATTCAAATTCCAGAACGTTTTCGAAAAATATGTGTTCGTTATCAATGACAGTGCAATACTGAGCTCGTTATAAAAATTAAACTTAATAAATATATTTTTTGTTTGTTTTATGAATGAGTGCTGTGAGGGGAGGTGGGGAGAATGTGAGTCCGGGGAGAGAGTTGTACTAAAAAAAAAATAGAAGTGAGGATATTAGTGTTGGAATTGGAACATTAACTGCATGATTATTAAATTCTTTATTTCATAAATTAAAAAAATTGTAAACAAGGATACTATTGAAAAGTTAAACTCAGTTTGTGTTTATTTCCATTTATCACGAATTGAGTCATAATGGTTATTTTTTTAATATAAAATTGATATGCTGTATTTAAAAAGGTTATTTATTTTGTTAAACTAACTTGCAAATTCAGAGTTCCTCTGCTCAACTCTTTTTTTGCGTTATTTAATAAGTTCATGAAATGCCTAAACGTTTTTCAAGAATTTTAATTAAACTCCAAACAATTGACATGACCGGAGAGAGCTTTAAAGGGTTGCAAAATATCATCAAAGGGTGAGTGAATAAAAAAATGAAATTCCTGAAATTGTTATTTTGAACAATGAATTTTCATAAGTTTATTTGAGTTTATATTTTTGAGTAAATTCAACTTTTTGTAATAAAATTTATATAAAATTAAAAAATGAAAGTTCTTATTTGAGTTTAAATCAATATAGAATTGGGGGTATTATTGAACTTGAATCAAAGCTATCAGCGATTACACACTTGTAAACTCATATTGAAAACTCTTAGTAATATGGAATTCGTACAAAAACTTTTGAAGTAAAACTTGAGTCAACCTTCCAACTCACTCCATGTTTACTACATTAGCGTTTCGCTCATCTCAAAGATGTATACAATACTGAGGGAAATTGTGAACGTCCGAAAACTGTGTGGATTGACTACGTAGATTAAATACTAATGGATGGCTGCGTGTTGAGTAAGAGAAATTGCGTGTGTGAGAAATTGGAAGAAGGTGATGGAAGAAATAGAAGTATGGAAGGGTAGGTCTATAATATGTCGTTCCGTTCTCTCTGCATACCAAACTTAGGGTGCAGGGTGAGTGTAAAGATAAAAATGTTGATATACAGTTACAAACAAAATTTGTTTTTGAAATGATATTTCGTATGCTATATTTTTAACTAAAAATATGGATGCCACCTAGTAAATTACTCTAGTTAAAATAAAGCTTGCAATAGAAATGAGCTTCCGGTCTGAACTTTTAAGTATCATCAATAATAAAGCAATGAGATACTCGACATAAAATTTACTGTCACATTTATCTACTCCAAAAATATGTAATTAAAGAATAATTTTGTTAATTTATTAAGCAATTATAAGTAAATAGCTAAAGTAAAATTGTAACTAAAAAAAGCAAAAGATGAACTTACATATACAGTGGTGCCTCGCATAAAGAACGCCTCGCACAGCGAACGCTGCACACAACGAACTTCCTGTTCGTTCATTTCACGATTCATACAACGAACTTCGCTTCACACAACGAAGTCGCCTGAGCTTCCACGATCGCTGCCGATGTATTGCGTACTCCCGCGCAGGCACTGCAGGCAGTCGTTAGTCACTTAACTTAAGCACGTATCGCGGTAATCGTTCTTCATTACGAATTAAATCACGCACGTATCACGGCAGTCGTCCTTTTAAGTTACAACTGAAGAGCTCCAAGCACTTCTGGTCCAGCAACAGGACAATGCTCAGAGGGAAGCGTCATCTGATAACGAGGAGCAACAATCAACCAATCCCAACTGCTGACATCAAGAACATCCTGGTCAAATGGAAAGCAGTTCAGGAGTTTACCAATGCCCACTATCCGGATTCAGCTGAAGCAAATAGGATCAACGATCTTTACTCCGATACTCTTGTCTGTTGGAGAAAAGAGAAAAACAAACGACTTTGTACAGATTTTTCATGAAACCATCGGCCGAAAAGCAGAAAATGGATGAAGATGTGCAAGATTCGGTAGACTCTACTTAGTCTGTCTTAAAATTAAAAAAAAAATGTTTTTGTTAGATGTATCTAAATAAAAATAATAACAAAAGTTTATCTTTTTTTATGTCATCTTAGCATATTTTATGCTACAGAACGAATTATTTTTTTTAACATGTATTGTTATGGGAAAACGCGTTTCACATAACGGACTTTTCGCATAACAAACTTGCTCCTGGAACGAATTAAGTTCGTTGTGTGAGGCACCACTGTATATACTATACGCCGTTTTGTGACATAAATACAAAATGCGACTCATGAAATACCATTGTTTCTATCCAGTGTTAAGGATTAAGGATGCATACTCCTGAATTTATGTAACATATATAGGTGGACAATTCAAACAAATTGAAACAGTCGCAAACTGAGGTATTAATCTTGCATCATGGGTACTACTGCATTCTATAGGTATATTAACTTATAAAAACACTGAGTTCGTCGGTAGCCTGGAAGTAAAGTCTCTGCCTCGTGAACAGGGGGTCCGTGGATCGATCCCAGGTGCCGGCAAACTCCCCTTTCACGACACAAGCTTTTAGCTTACTGTGAAAGGCGTATAAGGTTGTATTTGGGTTTATAACAAAAACCAGATATATCTTATTTTCTAAAAATAAAACTTAATAATATATATAACACCCACACCTAAAACAAATTTAAAAAAATAATTTACCCTGGACAGGAGTCGAACCAAGAAATTCGTGACTCAGGCAAGACCATTATCTTCGTGTTACGCTCGCAATTATGTAATATTTTTTTAAGTTAAGAACCCTATTGTTTACGATTTTGTATTTATGCCTTTTAAACAGAAATATTCAAAAAAAATGTCATGACCAGTAAATGTTCAAATTGTTTCAAATATAATTTCAATCCAATAAATCTTTCTGTCAAAAAAGTTAAAAAAATATTTGAAACGCTTTACGAGAAACAAACCAAAACTAAAATCAAATAAACGATATTCTCATTAAAAATGAAGAATAACAATATAAGTAATTATTTACCTCATCTGGAGATTGTCTTCGGCTCTAAGCTCCTCCCTTAAGCCCACATTTTTCTTTATTTTTTAATAGTAATAATAATTTCATAACCTAAAGCGAGGGTCGGCTTCAGCAGAAGGAAAAATCTCAACTATTTCTACTTGAAGGAAAATAATAATAATTATTTAAGTTGATATTATATTACTTTGAAATAGTTTCATGTTTTCAAAGCCAAAGTTATTTAATAAATATTTTATTTTGTTATGATTTTTTTTACTGGGGCTGTGTAAGAAGGCAGAAGACCGGTGGGCCGCCCTAGAAGAAGCTGGCTATGGGCAGGTGTCGAACTTGTGTGTTGAGAGATTTGGTTTGGAGTGGCCAGAGATCCTGGAAACAGTGGTGGACACGAATCTCTGGAGGAGGTACCTAGACGCAATAGATCCCCGACCCAACTAGGACAAGGGGAAGAAGATGTATGTATGAATTTTTTGACATAATTGGATGTCGGGAAATGGAATATTCTTACTAGAATTGTAGATGTCAATCATATTTTGAACCAAGCTAGATTAATCATTCAAATCGATCACACTCACCAATAGTTAAGCTATTTGAAAAGGTATTACTTTTAATTCAATAAAAATATAATTGAAAAAATACTATTTTATTTTCGGTTAGTAAAACAAATACTAATTGAAAAAAAAAAATTATTTGGTTTTCGGTTAATAAATATTAGGTCGGTTCATATGAAATTGCCGATTTTCGTTTAGTCGTCAATCAACCGCACTTGAGCACGGACGTGCGTTACGTTAAGCTATATTTTTAATTAATTTGATTCTTTGGTGTGTTGTGTTAGTCTTGTTACATTTTTCGGTGATATATTTTCACAAATTTTATATTTTTAGTCCTTCATACAATATGGTCTCAACAAAAAAATTACGTACCTATAGTTTTTTTGTATGAATATAAACTTCAACACAGCGCGGCAACGGCTACAAAAAACATCAATTCAGCCTTTGGGACAGACACCACTAATGAAAGAACCGTTCGGTTTTGGTTTTCCAAATTTCGTTCTGGTGATACCAGCCTTGAAAATAACCCTCGTGGAAGACCACCATCTGTTGTTGAAAATGTGGAATTAAAAAATATTGTCGAATCTAATCCTCAAACAACCGTTCGTAAATACGCAGCAGAACTTGGGGTTTCTCATTCAACGATTGTTCGACATCTGGGTGCTATTGGAAAGGTGAAAAAATTGGATAAATTGATACCCTATGATTTGACAGATTTGCAAAAGAGACCGCATACTTCACAACTGATAATTTCAAAATTAAACGAATTAAACATTGAAGTTCTTCCTCATCCTCCGTATTCACCAGACCTTTCTCCTACAGACTATCATTTTTTCAAACATCTGGACTTATTTTTGAAAAATAAAACGTTCACCAACGAAATCGATATTATTAGGACCTTTGATGACTTTGCGGCTTCCAAAAATCAAGAGTTCTACAAAAGTGGAATTTATTCTTTGCTAACTCGTTGGCAAAAGACTGTTGATGTAAATGGCAATTACTTTGATTAATAAATATTTTTTTTTTGTTACAAAAATGCATTTTTATTTGTTGTTAGAAATCGGCAATTTCATATGAACCGACCTAATAGTAACCAAACGTTTTCACTTATGCTCGTAAGCATCATCAGCGAAACTGTAATATGGCTACTATTCATCTAACAAAATGGAAGCTAAACAATGTTTTAAATGTATGTACATTTAAGACATGCTTAATTAAAGTAAATTTAAGCATAAAAAACTAAGAAAAGACAACGTCATCTTATTCGATAGTGCCCCAGACGGGACTTGAACCCGCAACCCATGAGTGCTTTGTCCAAGTTAACCGGATGATATGCCAAAGGCTCCGATATTGTCTATTATAATCCCCGATGACAGCTTCTTATGTAAGTCTTGTTCTAGTTCAGTGTTTATTTTTTTTAATTAGGTATATATATCTCTTTTTTTTTAAATATATATCTAGTCATTATTACCATTTCCAGGTTGTCATGCTCTCTTCTTGCAATGTGCCCGAAATATCGCAACGCGCGCTGACTGCAAATCGTTGAGAGTGGCACCGAAATGTTAAGCTCCCTGAGGATAGACTCATTGGTCCTGTGTTCGGTCCAATGCACTCGGAGCAATTTCCTCCAGCACCACATCTCAAACGCATCGATTCTCGCGCGTTCGCTAGCTCGCTTGGGGTTGTAGAAGGGAGGAGGGGAAGGGGCAGAGTGCCAATAAGATGGAGCGACCAAATTAAGGAGGCCACACAGAGCTCACTTCACGGGGCCTTACACATGGCGGAGGATCGCTCAACATGGAGACAGATGGTTTACAGGACGAGGCATGATGGTCACGATCCTCAGGATTGAGGGACCGACAGAGATGATGATGATGATACATCTAGGTTTTTGTTATAAACTCAAATACAACCTTATACACCTTTCATAGGAAGCTACTAATAGTTTGTGTCATGATAGGGGAGTTTGCCGGCATCTGGTATCGATCCACGGACCCCATATTCACGAGGCCGAGACTCTACCTCCAGGCTACCGACGAACTCGATCTTTCTTTGGGTTACAGGGTCCCAAGTTCAACTACAGGGCCAGGGCAAAATAAGAAACGGGCTTTTTTAAATAAACCCACTTAAAATGTACATTGAAGAGAGAAATGGTACTTAAAAAAGATTTCCACGACGGCGGTTATAGTCGGCCGGCCCTTCAGGCATGCCCAGCGGCCCAGCGGCCCACCCGTGAGGAAAATTTTGGTTTGAATGTGCGAATAAATAGAGGTCTATGACTCCTGAGATATCCGGGTGAGATTTGGGTTTCTCTTCATTGTATTCGTTCTTGTATAAGCCTTTGTACCCTTCAAAATGCCCTCAAAAGGAACATAACGTTTGTGCCATAAAGGCAGAGTAGGTCAGCAGTTATGATCCTGATTTTAGGCAACTTCTATATCCCTGAGTTTTTTCATCTTAGTATCCACTTCCCCCAAATATTATAATTTTAATTACCTATTCAGAGTCTTCAAAAAAGGAAATTACCGACAATAACGGACAGATATCGTCATTGAGAAACTAAACAGATCAATTATTTTAACATAATAGTTTTTATAGGCACTCAAAAACTTCAAAACCTTTTTAAAATTTAATGTTAATAGGCACTACTTCATGCCACCCCTAAGTTTTCATGAAATTGATAGTAGGTCAACCCTACATAATATTATTATTATATTAAATTTATCTGTCATAGTATTTTAAGGAGAATCTGAAAAAAAACTTCCATCTGCACATGTATCTTACTATAATTTCAGGATCTCTTTATTTGGGGTAGTCATTATACTCAATTTGGACTATTTTAAGATGAGGTTTTTTTTTTAATTTCTAAGGCTAATTTTATTGATTTTATTTTGTAATTAACCATGGTTTGAGGTTATTATCATAATCTCCGTCGGCCCCTCAATCCTGAGGATCGTGACCATCATGCCTCGTTCTGTAGAACATCTGTCTTCACCTTGAGCGATCTTCCGCCGTGTGCAAGGCCCCGTGTAGTGAACTCTGTATGGCTTTCTTGATTTGGTCGCTCCATCATGCTGATACTCAGCCCTTTTTCCAACTTTACTTTTACAGCCCTAGTTATAATTATTTTTTGTATGTTATCAAGATCTCCTTATGATGTTATATAGTATGTAAATTAAACACACAAAACTTCACCGTAGAAAATATAGCGTCACCGTATTTGGTGACGCTTAGCGTCATTTAGTTTGCATCAAAGCTAATAGCAAATAATACAGAACCAAAAAATATATAATAAGGCTTACAACTACTACTATTTAGTGGAGTACCGAGCAGTCAAGCTTAAAATTTTTCAAACCATATACAAATATAATTATGTAGGAGTGGTATTCCTCAAGGAAGTTAATTGTGTCCCCATAACAGTATGACCAACATAAGACAAATTAATAATTGAACGATGTATTTCAATTTCATCTCTTAGATTATAAACAAAATGACGTGTATTGTAATGATTAATCTTCTACAATGCGAATCATTATGGTATTCCATGTCATTTTCATGGTGTTGATTATATGAGAATGTTGGATAGAGGACTAACAGTAGCAATTCACAATAACAACCCATATTAAGTCACTATATATTATGGTTCAGATACTTAAATAATCTTTTACGTTCAAATGTCCTGTGTAAATGACTCATCAAACATAATGGTATTGAAAATACAGTAAATATACAACTTCTTTTTTTTAAGTGTTGACACAGGACTTTGGCACCACAGAGCGAGCCAAATTTGAACAGCTCTATGCTGCATAGTCTATGCTCAATAATTGATGTGATTTATCTAGGTACCATGATGTTCCAATAAAGAAGTCGTGATTTAAAATCGCCCCAAATTTTTAATCTTAAAAAGCCAGCCATTTTCCCAACCCAGAGTAATTAACAGTTAGTATTTAGTGAGGCTTATGTAGTTGTTGTCCCTTTTATCTTTTCATATTCTTATTTAAGAAAACTTTATAAAATTGAAATATCCTTGTCTATTCTCGAAACAAATCACGTAAGTCTAGCCAACATTGTCGCCTTTTTTTTTTGTCCAAATATAGAACAGTGACTAAGATTTAGAACCTAACCTTAAAGCCAAGATACGGTTGGTGTGTGTATGTAATTAGTTCGACACTTGAGAAGGATGTTACGCGAGAATACCGTACTACATATTGTCATAATAATAATAACAATAATTAACCTTCGCCAGAGATCGCTATTAACAAAGGAGAACATTATACACTTGATACCATTATTAGTATTAGTTTATTGTACCTACGTATTACTAGTGCCACACTGTGTGTCTCAACATAAGGTACAACTATACAAGTTGTTTGGGATAATATCGTGTTTCAGTTATTATAGTGCGCTTGTATAGTTTCACGATATTAACATGACTCTTGACGGAATTGTTAATTAATTGATTATCTAGTTTATGATTTTCCATACTAAATTAAGGAGGCCATAGATGTACTTGACTTTAATTAGTTTATAATATGAAGTGAAGAACTAATAGATATGCTACATTAATTAAATTGTAATATAAAATCAAAATGAAAATACTATTATCTATTTAAAACAGAACAATACATATCTTTTCCTGCGAGATATAAATTAAAAAAAAAATAGAATTCTAAAGTAGGTATCAAACTATTTCACAGTACCTCAAAATGTGATGTGGGTATCCACGTACAATAGATAGGGAATGCTGCTAAGTTTAAGTGTCAAATATGGTTAAAAGAAAAAGATTGAAGACACAGAGAAAATCAAAATGATGAAAAAAGACCCCTTGCTCAAGGAACTTGTGGTTTAAAAACAATTGTTAGTGATTTGATGGAGTAGGCTCAAAAAATAAAGCCTGGAAATTTATGGGAGGTTTATTTTCAGCAGCGGACAGACATAGCCAATTTAGTAAGCAGATTTATAAGTATATTTTCAGCTGCAACTGTGTGATTATCTGAGAATTTTTTTTCTCGATTAAGAGTTCCTATTACTATATGACAATTTAGGAGATCAAGTAACCTACTTTTTGAAACATATTTACCTTTAGTTTGGGTATGTGTAGTTAATAATTAAACCATATTTCATTCTGTATTGAAGTAATGTGAAATTTATGTAAATAAAATAGCGCTTGTGTCAAAAATGGCTTCTCATGTCCTTCTCTCGTAGTAATGGGGAGGGGTAGGATTTTAATAGTTGGGATGGAAGTTATAGTTAATGGAGATGGATACTAATTTGAATTACATTTTTTCTGTGCCATTTTAGCAGTGTATTGTGATATTCTAAATGGAAACCTCTATTAGAAATTATGATTACAATTCACACTTTTGACCAAGTTAAAATTTAGTTTTAAACACCTGATTCTGATTCAATCAATTCATTAGATACTGGTATATTTTTATATATATAATAAGTTACAATCTATTGGCTTGGTCTGCAACGAGTTTGGTTTTTCTTCTCCATTCGTCTCTATTCTCAGTCAGTCTTTTCAGCTCTACGTACGAGCCACAATTCATGTCCCTCTTTAGTTGGTCCATGTACGCGTCTCTTGGTCGGCCTCTGCCATTTGTCCCCTTGGTCTTACCCTCCGCGATGGCTATGAGTAGGTACTCCTGGGTGCCTGATGTTGTGGCCAATCCAGTAAGCTCGTTGTTCGCTGATTCTCTTATGAAGTTGCCTTTTTTCGCCTACCCTGGTTAATACTTCTTCGTTTTCGACGTGTTCCGACCAATGGATCTTAAGCATGCGTCTGTAGCACCACATCTCAAGGTACAAATTTTTATATAATACATAAATTAATGGTTATTGGTATATTCTAATATAAAACATACATTTATGGTTACTGGTATATTTTTATTCACTGTGTTGGTGTTTAGTTAGTAGAATTCCATAGCGAAATAAATAAAACACTTGCTTTATTTACTTCGGTATATTTTTATATAATACATACATTTATGTATACTGGTATATTTTCATATAAAACATACCTTTATATGGTTACTGGTATATTTTTATGTAATAAATATATTTGTGGTAACCGGTATATTTTTTATAAATAATAAGACATAAATGGAGGAAATGAATTATGAAATAATAAGATGAATTACGTGGATCAAATCTCACTAGTGACCTCTTTCAAATATGAAAATTAACGTGCGTACATGAGAAATTCAATGAATGAAAGGGAAGCGAAAAAGATATGCAAGATAAGTTGGTTTGGTATTTCGTATTCTCTGTCAAACTTGTGCGGGATAAGGAGGAAAATTGATTAATTTTGTATTTTTGACTAAGTTTATATTATTTTTTATTTATTTATTTATTTTATTCTTCACTGTACATTGTTTACAATAATACAAATTTACATAGAAAATATCATTTATACAATTCAATGTACAGAGGGCGAGTTTATCGCTAAAATGCGATGTCTTCCAACTAACCCGGTTATTAAAATCAAAAAAAACGAAACAGACATAAATGTACACATCTACAGTAATATTATAAATATAAAAAAAACAAAGACATAACATAAAGCAAACAAATGAAAAAGGCACATGCAGGCAACAATGCATTCATGGACACATAATAATAAGAAAAAGTATAACATACATATATTGCAGCGTGCACATGCATAGGGGAAAGGGTTTTAGGAGTCAGATGCTAAATTCAGAGAAAGGAAGTGATTTTTGACAGCTTGTCTGAAAGAAGGAAAAGTTGGTATCATCCTGATTTTCGAAGGAAGATTGTTCCAACAGCGAGCACCATGAACAAGAAATGAGTTGGACAGAAAGTTCGTACTATGTGCTGGTACTGCTAGAAGACGCTCTCTGTTGGATCGCAAAGGTAAACCATGACTCGCCAGATACTCGAATTTTTCTTTAAGATAATATGGGGAGGACGTTAGAAATAATGTTTTAAAAACTAGACACAAAATATGAAGATCACGTCTTTGACGTATGGTGGTCCACTTCAGCTGATTTCTGTAAGAGGTTATGTGATCAGTTTTTTTGAGGTTAAAAATATATCGGATGCCTGCATTTTGTAGTCTCTCAACTTTAGTTAAAAGATTCTCATTTAGATCAATAAAAGCAATGTCTGCATAGTCAAGGATCGGTATTAATAAGGATTGAACGAGTAGGATTTTGGTCTTAATTGCTTGGCATATAACTACTTCTAAAATTGGTCAGCCGATAGAAATTGCATAGACATAGATAGTAAACCTGACTTATTCGTTACATATATTTTCTGTGTTTGACGAAGTATTTTTAGAAATTATGTTTTCTGTATATTCAAACATTGATATTTTATGCGCTAAATAAAAAAAAATATATAAAAATATTGAAGAAGAAATAAACGGACGTAGACAAGAAGAAGCAGTACCGTTTTAATGGAGAAATAACTTGCCTAGGGCGCTAAATGGAATAGAGTGTTCCTCTTCTAATAATACTGTAGATAATATGTACTAAGTAGAGACAATAATATTGTATGATTTTATTGTCATATTGTTTATATGTAATACGGACATATATAACTAGATTATTTGTTTTAATTCATTGGATTCTGAGAAATAGTGAGGACATCCTTATCCTAATCCTACAAAATCCTACAATACCCACATGGTATTGTAGGATTTAGAAAACACACAGTATTGTTGGATACTTAAACCCTTAATAAAAATGACTTCCGACTTGGAAGAAAGTTTTTTGCTCTTTTTGTTTTGTTTATTTCACTAGAAAAGCTTCGTGTAAATGTTTTTCTTTTATATTAATAAACGTATCTACTGAATTTTATCCATAAAACGTTTTTATCTTTCAGTGGACCTTCAAATCTGAATGTTTTTTATAGGTAAGTGTTTTCTTCAAACTGCATCTCTAGTAGGATAAACAAAAAGATTTTAAACGTATTGATATAAATTCTTTCATATTGTTGGTTTGTATTTATGTCTTTTTGTTCCTCTATTTTATTTTATAAATTTTTGACACAATTGGATGTCATATGATGTTGAGCATAATGTAGAGGAATGTTGCCCGGGTTTAACCCTGGAAACCTAACCTTCGTCGAATCGACGAGTACGCCACAGAAATATTGCTATATCTTTTTTGCGCGCGCGCCGATCATCGTGTCATCACTTGCCAATTAAGTATTTGCTAAGCTCTTTCGGCAGGTGGTTATGTCTTGTGGGTAAGTATTTCACTTTTCGATATATTACGAAAATAGTCGTCGTTTCGACGAATGGTTAGGGTTTGTGTATATTTTTTTATAATTAGTGTTCGCTCATTTTTACAGTTTTTATCATGGCTTTCAAACGATCGCTGGCTGATGAACATATAACGCGTCTATTGATGGATGAGGAAGATGGCAGTGCATTGGATGAGTCATCGAATAGCGAAATAGAAGATAGTTTAGAGGTGGATGATGCAAAAAGTGACACTCAAGCTGAGCTTTCCGATTACGAAGATATTGCATCGCTTGCTTTCCAAAACAATGTGCCGGAGTCACAAACATCTCCTGTTTCACCGAAAGAAAGTTCAGATAGTATTTCAGGTACCTTGACATTTTTCCAAAGCACTATTCGAAGTCGGGCCCGTCATATTTGGACTACGAGCAAAGGCTAATAACTGGTTCACCTCCGTACTATTGGCGAAGCAGTTACTCCAACAACCTTATAAATTAACGCTTGTAGGGACTCCCAGAAGAAATGAAGAACTGTCGATCCCGAGATGTAAATACAACAATGTCCTGTTACGATGGCTCCCTTACACTTCTTTCATACAAGCCAAAACCATCAAAAATGGTATACTTACTATCTTCTTGTGACGAGGACGGCTCGGTTTATCCCGAAACAAAAAGCCTCACATGATTGAGTTTTATAACAGCACAAAAGGCGGCGTGGACACATTCGACCAAATGTGTTCAGTAATGTCTTGAAACAAAAAAAACTAATCGGTGGCCGCTTTGTGTTTTCTACGGTATGATAAATATATCGAATATTAACAGCTATATTATTTACTGCCATAACACTTCTGTACTGGGAGAAAAAGTGATGAGCCGACGTGATTTCATGAAGAAGCTCCATATGTAAATAGTAGAACCCTGGCTCAAAATCCGACTGGAAATTCGTAGGTACTATGCCTAAACACGTGAAGGATAAAACAAAAAAATCATTGGGAGTGTCGACCGATGAAGGTGAAGGTCAAGGTGAAGGTCTAGTTGAAGGTCAATCATCATCTAGCAATGATTGTCAACCAATCGAAGCTTCAAACAAAAAAAAAAGATTTGTGGCCTTTGTTGCTATAAGAAAAGGCGCATGACAAAATCTTATTGCTCAAAATGCAACACTACAATTTGTGGTGAGCATAAAGTTGATTTTTGCGTACAATGCGCTTCAAAATCATAAATTTTATGTGTATTATAGTAAAACAAATACTGTTTTGATTTAGGTTTGCCAAAGAAAAAAAGGCTTTTTTTGTTATTTTTTTTTATTTTTATTTTTGTATGTAAGTGCCTCTAATTTTCTGAAAAAAATCTTATGTTTTACAAACTAAGGTACAGAATAAATATTTTCTAACCAAAAAAGTTTTTTTTGTTTTATTTTGTCAATATAATGTATGACTAACTTAATTAAGTACCTATTGAAACTACAGGAAACTTGCATAAAATATAGAATTATACATTTTGAAAAATTATTCGTCGATTCGACGAATGGTTAGGTTAAAAGGGTTATATTCGAAGGTTAGGTGTCCAGGGTTAAAGAGTACTCGTTACCAAGCCTTGAGTCAATTCATAAGCGTCGAAACTCTGTGTCATGCACTCCTAAAGAAAGTTCACATTTATGTATGTGTATCATATACAATATCTACACCTGCCTTGTTAATATCTATTCAAATAAATTGACTATCGGTGAGTTGAATTAACAGGAATGAATACATTGAAGGACCCACCGACCACCCGGATAGCGCAGAAGTCTGAGGACTTCCATTTGGAGGAAGGACCACTCTAGATTATTCATTCTTCAACAGGAATGAATAATCTAGAGTGGTTCGAAAGAAAATAAAAATATGATTTCCTCTATTTTATAACTTAACCATCAAGGTTACTGCCTTAACAATAGTAGCCAGTAGACTAGTAGATTATATGAAATGTAATGAAAATAATTATAAATGTTTTTATCCGTTCATCGCGGATTGTTATAATTGTGAATTAATTGCAGTATAATGCTAATGTCTTAATGTTTTTATAATGAAATTTGTTTTTATCTTTTGTAGTCTATATGTACCTTGAGTGAATAACTGTAATGTAATATGTTCAAGTTTACTTTGTAATACAATGTAAAAAGTCTTAAACGCCGTTTAATGTATTAAATAAATAAATAAATATAATATATTTATATTATAACGAATAAAGAATTAAGAATGTATTTTAATCATTAAATATCATGATTGAAAATAACCCCACAATAATAAGAGTAGTAATCTCTTAAACCAATTATAACATTTGGAATGGTAGGCAAAAATTATCCCAGAATGGAAGATTTTTTTACTTATATCGCTGTCGCTGAAAAAGAGATTTATCTACTTTAGATGACCGACAAATTTCCTGCGTAAACATCTTTCAAAATAAGTAGCAATACTCATCACAGAAAATTAAAATAAATGGAAAATATAATTCAATAAATCTGATAACTTCGTGAAAATAATAACGTTAATTTCATAAATAATAAATAAGTTAGTAAACACAAGTAATTTATCTAACAAAATTCTTGTGGATTGTGGAAATAATAAATATACAGCCTTCTGGAAACGTTGAACCTTTTTCATAATATAATATTAAGTAGTCGAGTATTTGATAGGAAAATGTAAGGTATTTCATTTCATAATACATTTTTCAAGAGAAAACCTTCTAAGATATTTATATTGCTTGACAATATACATTCAACAACCCGTCAAATATTCTGAATAAATTGTCTCGTCCAAAGTAAGAAGATTAATCGTGTTTGACATCTGGGAAAATCAGCTGTTGAATCACTGCCATATTGTTTTTATTTAGCACAGAAACTTGACACTTATGAACGTGTTAATGTAGTAATACTCCCAAGGCAAATTTGCTTGCCATAGAATTTTGATTTTTTGAGCTTTGACTACAATATTTGATTATTATTTTTTTTTAAAGAAAAATGACATTTATTCAAAGCTTTATATATTGTTTGTTCAAGTATTGTGTCATTTTGTATTATATTAAATGTATTATAATATGATTGATCATTATGTTTAACTACATATGTTTAACTTTTCTCTTATCTTGTCTTATCCTATCTTATTATTATATTTCTTTGTTTTTGTTGTAGGTTTTGGGTGTTTGTCTTAGTTGCTTTGAATTTTTTAAACTGTGGTAATATAGGGGGACTCTTGTGGTCTATATTTCATTTAATTTTAATTGTTGTAATACTTGTTGTGTTGACTGTTCCCTTCGAGAAAATAAATAAATTTTTGAACAAATAGCTACTGAATCATTTTTTTCATTTTTCACAGGATTATAACTAATACTACTATTCCATCACGGCATATCCCACAAGTGAGGTAAACAGCAGACCAGCTGCATGTAACAAACATACAGGTCGTCTTCTCTGCGTCAATAAATAATTAAGACATTCAGGATGAGTGGCAAACTTCATCGCAGTATTAAAATATATTATTTATTTAATTTAGTTTTATTTGCGAATCAAACTACAATTCTTTAACTTAAATAAACACCCATTTGGATGTTCACTGGTATTAGACTTTTTATTGTTCCTACCTAGGGAATACAAATATATTATGATTATTTTGGAAAATATTAACAGTAGGTATCATATTTTGCTTTTTTTACTCAATTATAGTTTGCAAAAAAGACGAAAAATTTTGCCAATATATGTAGGTATATGTATAAACACACAGTATTTTGCACAAGTAGGTAACCAATGAAATACCTACTTATACTACAGTGATGTTCTTTTCTGGACATGTAGGATCTCATCGCTCATCGCTGAATAAACGATGTTGAATTCACTAGTCTTTTACTTCAATATTTTTGAACAGTTTTTTTTTATTGAAATAATAATTCGCGTTACGCAATGATTTTATTTTTATTTAAATATTGGTAACATATTATTATAAAGCAACAATGTGTGGAATTCTAATAAAATTATTAGCATAATAATATTATTATATTGATTTGATAGAATATATCGATAAACTATTAAAATTATCTAGAATACTCGTAGTAATATAATTTGTTCAATATTGAGTTTCAGTAATTCCGTATGAAATTCAAAGCATTTAACCCTTAGAATGCCTTAGATAAATATTAAGTTCTTTCGTTTGTTTCGTGGCTAAAGAATTGATCTCCCACTCTTTTTTGTAAGTAAATGGATGATATTGAAGGAAAGACACTATTATTTAGGGGACTCCTTGATTATCAGAAGATTCTAGTTATAAATTCTTACATGGCCGATTAAATGCGCCTCGACGACTCAAACATATTTTTACTAAGAAATTGGATGCATTTAAATCCAATGCAAACCTAGATTCATCTTAAAAACGTTTATGACAGATTTTTAATTATTAATATACAAATAAACCTACATATATTATGACTGTAATAACATAGAATAACATTGTGAAAGTTCACTTTAGTAGCAATATCGAATTGTACCTATTACTTTCACTATGAATAATATTTGACTCGGAGACCTTTTGAGTAGATCAGAGACCCATCATCAGCGATATTTTATTAGAAACTCATACATATTATGTAATACAATTTATAAATTATGGTATTTTTTAATATCTATGCTATATACACTGAATCTATTTTTTTTCCCGTGGTTTTTCTTATATTATTTTAATAAAGAATATCTAACCTGACACCTTCCAACACTTCTCTTGCTTGTTCTCCGTTGTCACTCTAAAACTTTTTACTTCTGTTCGGAGTACCAGCCCCCCTAGACAAACACGCACTTAGCGATCGACTACAAACGAATTTTCGCCAATAACTGCAACAATAACGCATAATTACACGGTACATGTAGGTAGATTGTCGAAAAATTCGCCAGTAGTCGATCGCTAAGTACGGTTTGTCTACGGCCGGCCCCTGGCAACAACATGACATGCCTAACTTTGTTTCAAATAAATTAATTTATATTTAAATAAATTATTATTTAAATTTCTTTCATATCACGTTACAAAACGTACTGAAATATAAAAAGATTAAACTCCATTTTTTTTTTTGTTACGAGGAAGCTTAGGACGTGTTTTCTATCATGTTAAATTGTTTCTTTATTATTGTTTAACATGTGCTGGATTTCGCACGTTCTGAAAATTAACTATCCAGGGTTTCTTTTGAGTTTTGTCTAGTAAAATATTATACTAATAATATTCTTTGGAAGCACCAAGTTTTATGTTTTCAATTAATTTTTCTCTATATTATATCGCATTTGAATACAAAATATTTTAATTCAATATTTTATAAGACAAATAATGTATTTTTCAAAAGTATTCATTAGTTTCCAATAGCTTGAATTCAAGGGTTGGGTTGAATTGTAAAAATTGTTAAAATAATCCTGAAAAACTTTGCACAAATAAAAGAAATTCTCAATCAACTCAACCCTTTATTCAGTTTATTCTAAACCATCATTCCATTTCCTTCGAGCGTTGAGGTTACCAGTGGACAATAAGTATTTATCATTTTTATTACATAAACGTGTTTACCAAGCAATATAAAAAACAAAATACTAAGACAATATAATGAAAAGGTGAGATCTGTTTGGCGTTACGTTCTCTCTGCCTACCCCACTTGGGACACGGTGTGAGGGTATAGTATAGTATAGATTATGTTTGTAGCGATTTTTTTTTATCTATCCATCAGTGGCGGGTTTTCCATATATGCATAAAAAGCACCGCATGCCTTGCAAAAACCGGACATTGTCTGATAATGTTACACAAAAGCGATAAAAACGTGAATCATCAAAAAAAAAACTAAACAATTGAAAACTTGTTGGTAGTTAATAGTTAATCGAATTGTGGAAATGGTTAAAAAACTTCATTACAAAAGCATGACCGATATAAAAATCTTAGTCCCGCCACTGCTATCCATAGATAGGAACCTACCTGATTTTAATGTGACACTACAATTTTGTTGATGTCAATGTAATCCCAATTCTATTTCGGGGTTCTAATGTACATGACTGCTCATAAAGCGAGTTTATATTATACAACACGGTAAAAACATGTCGAAAATAGATACGCCTTCTTTATATAACCTTAATGCCCCTAATCCTTATTTTAATAGCTAATAAAATGCATACTTAAACCAAGTTTTTTAGCCATGGCTAATATGAGAGTAGAATTATCCCAAATCAAACCTAAATTTTACTCAAAAACATACCATTTTATTCAAAATTAACCCAATCAGTGTTATTAAAAAAAATCGAAAATTTTCCATAGTATTTTTTTTTTTATATTTCAAATGGAAGCTTACGTATTATGCCCGGTTAATCTGGAAATAACAATTCATGCTCTCCGTTTAACGATTTGTTCTCCGAACGCAAATTTTGTTCTCCAGTGCCATTTTGTGTTTCAGATTGACGAATAGATTGTCAACAACAGCCTCAAACACAATAATAAAGATGGTTGCTGTTAGTTGACATGTATGCTCAACAGAATAATGTCGAATAATATAGTGAAACAGGAATTGGTGGGATTGGTCAACGTACCATGGGAAAAAAGTGCAATTAAACCAGCCTAAGCCGATTCGTAAGCATCGGAACACCTTTCCTGTTTCATACAAAAGGGAGTTTATACAGTCTGTTGGTAGTGTCTGTTGAGTAATACCTATTCCTAATATTCTCAACGTTAATCTTTTGTTACACAATAAGGTGTCACTATAAAGCTAAATACAACAGCCGTTGATTCTAAGTATGGGTATACTTATATTTTAGGTACTCAATCCGTATTTTCAAAATCCTTACTCTCCAGTATTTAAAACATTATTATCCTGTTTTTTATTAGACGCACTGTAACTGTCATCATCCTGGATTGTGAATAATAAATTATCCAGGTTCTATAAGATCCTTGCAAAATCTCTTAGTTGAGAACATCATTGACAAATCCATTATTCGAAAGTACGATTTAAAATACTTACCTATATCTAATCTAAAAACAAATTTGTAACGTTGTCATCGTTGAAGTGTTGGTATGAGTCGAATTTATTGTCACCAGTGATTTTTTATTCAGTTCTTACAAACTTTTGACGTGATTTATTGTCAAAATATCACATTATTAATCTTTCTATCTATTTATCTGGTTTCAATCCTGTGGATTGGTTTGCAACAAAAACTTACCTACATCTTTCTCTCTATTGTGTTATATCTTGCGCGATTATATCTAGATATACAATTATGTCATATATCTAGGATCTAGATCCTAGCATGATCTACAGCTCAAACATATCCTCTCATGAATCGTTGAGATATTCTCGGCGTGGACGCCCCCCATGATTTGTCCTTCAAGCCATCCCATCCATTATTAATTCTTGTAAAAGATTTTGGCAAACAAAGTGATGATGAGCAACAAAATGATGAACAAATAATGTAATATACTGTATGTCAGACCAATAAATAATCAGAAATTCATTTTTGAATTTAAAAATAAACGTTTTCACATGATTTTCGCACGACCTCTAACATTAAAAAAAACTGATGGACATTTTATAGAACACATAGAACTCTATCTTCCATAAAATCAATACGTAAATACAAAAACAAGTTTACAAACAACAATACAAGTCTAATTTAATTGAGTACCTGCCTTTTATAGGCACTTTAAATCTTACAGAAAAAAATCAGATGCCAAGTTTATTTCAAAGAATTGCATACCTTTATATTATAAATATTTGTAATCAATGCCTTAATTTAAATGGAATACGTAATTATGTGCTATTGAAATTTTCAACTTGCTCAGAAGAAAATAAATAATAATAATTATCTGGACAATTTATTTAGCGCCGTTTTGTGGTACAAACCACTACAAGGGCGCATTTTCAGTTTTTTTTTTAATTTATTTATTGTTGTTATTAAATTTTTATATATTTTATAATTTAAATTTAACTATTAAATCGTAACAAATTTGAAATATGAAACGATTATGTGAGATTAATAATGATGAAAATACTAAGGGATATTTGGAAAGTTCCTTAATATTTTCTTAAAGTGTTATTTTACACTGCTCCTTCAATCACAACTTCATCCTTAAAAAAAATCTAAGCTTTTCAGATGAAATATAGCCGGGAGTGGCTGTTATACAGGATATAATTACTACGAGGAAAGACTGCGAGCTATTTGTACTACTAATACATACATAGTTGTATAACCTATATAGTAGCTGGGTTATTATTTTTATTAGTATTAGATGTAGGTATCCTTATATAATAATAAATGTAATCCTTACAGGACGAGTCCTTACGTTTTTATTATCAATAGAATTACACAACAACAATTTTACTAAATACACAATATATAATGTCTACTCTACTCTGCAAATGAAACGTATAAATGGAAGAATGATTCCCAAACTTTAAGTTATAAGATAGAAAGCTATATATTTCTTCTAGGTACAATGAGAAAAATACTAACGAAATTTCACAACGAATCATTGGTACGTACTATCAGATCAGGACCAGAGATGGTACAAACGATTAATTAGTACGATTCTATAATGTTAACTTTTCGCAAACAAATTGCTGGTAAATTTACCAATGATTTGTTTGCGAAAAGTTAATATTATAGATTCGTACTAACGAATCGTTTGTACCTACTACCTCTGGTCCTAATCTGATAGTACGTACCAATAATTCATTGTGAGTATTTTTCTCAGTGATCATCACGAGATCTCTAAATTGGGGTAACCAGCGGATTGCCTTTTGTCCTGTATGTAAGACACTCATTTCTTATCGCTGGATTGAATTGTTGAATATCTTTAGAAATGGCTTTTTACGAGTGCCTTCCTTTTTAAAGGACACTCAAACACTTGCAAAAAATAGATCATGATTGTTTTTTGTAGGTAATATTATAAATTAGTAATATCTATTGAATATGTACTGTGTATAAGTAATAAAAATGTATATAGCAGTCAAAAGATTGGTGCAGTCGGCTATCTAAGTGCCAGAACTGATGTATGCGAGTGAGACGTGGACGTGACTGAAGAAGTATTAATGCAGTAGAAATGAGAACATTGAGCCTTCTTAATCACATTACATCATCAAAACACATCCTTATGTGTGGTAAAAGACTGAAAAATAAAGTGCGTATAAGTGGTACACGAGAAATATGGGAAATGAATGAGTGTCACTCAATCCTTTCTGCCTACCTCCCGAGGGATGTGGCGTGATGGTATGTATATTATACTGTGTATATTTATACGATGCATTATACAAAATTCAAGAACCCCAAAGAAATGGGAAGGCGTCCTTTTTTCTTTGATATCCTAGAACGAAAAATGGGAAAACTATTTTATCACGAGGACACTACAAGAAAGCTAAAAAATCTCTCTTTCTCTTCCTTTACCTCTCTTTTTTTGTTTTTCTCATATACCTTACTTTGGCATACAACGTAAATTTTATACCCGTATTAAAATCACTGCATGCGTATGTTCAAAAGTCGTTAGAAAATTTTACAACCAATTACACCCTTTATAATATTGCAGATATTAATAATTATACCTATAATAATTATTATATTATTACGAGTTTAATATCAACGTAATCATAACTGAATTGTTAAAAATCCCTTACGACAACAAAAATTAATAATATCCCTAGCTAAGTAAGTCGAAAATCCCCATATTCATACAAAATATGAATATTGTACCCTTAGTCACAAAAGTGCATATTTAAACTGGCTTTAAATATTGTTAGCCATGGCTTGTGTGAGAATAAATTTATTCACGATTATACCAAAACAATTTTTATTTTCATTTATTTATTTTGTAATATATCCCGTAGATCTGTTACAGGATGCTTGGGTTCATCATTCCAAAGAACATGTAACCAAAAACTTGACACAGAATTTGTTTGTTTTTTCAGTAGTAGTAGGACGTACATTATAATATTGTTAACAATACTCATAAAAATGCATATTCAAACTTGTCTTGCAAGCATGTCGTGAATGAGAACAGAGTTCTTATTTTTCTTCTTCAGCCAGCTCTCCACTACCGGATGAAGGCCTCCTCATATTTTTCCTCACGCTCCTCTTTTTTGAGCCAGTCTCGCCCATCTCCTAGCCTCAAGAGATATTAAATTATCACAAACCCATCTTTTCTTAAGCTGACCTTTTCTTTTATTGTGAGTAGACTTATCACAGATTAATCTAAAATAAAATGGCAAGACGAGAGGATAGCAGATGGTCTCCTAAAATTCTGGAATGAAAATCATTAGAGGAGCAAATAGTATAAATCATGAAAAAACAGTGAGTTTACCTTGTTTGAAGCCGAAAATTGTGGAAGAATTTTGAATAGACCTATAGAAGGATATCAGCGATAAACCAAATTCGCAATTCCAAATCAATTTTCCCATGACACATTTTTCCAATATTATATAATTATGCTACATTTTTTTTCATAATTATTACATCAACTCTATAGTGTTATTCATTTTTTCAAATACCAGCTATTATTCTGTATCAGACTATGTCAAAAAGATGTGTCATTATTTAGCCGAGCATAACATTTAGAATAACAACAATTCCGTGGTTGTTGGTACATGTGTATTTAATAACATATTTAATAACATAAGCATCTTTTGTAAAATTTTATTAATAATATATGCTTATTGTATATGTATTAAGGATACAATAAGCGGTGAAAGATTTACTATTAATGGTTTATATTATTACTATTATTTATATATTTTTTTATCATCAACTCTATTAAGATTTAATTTGAAAATGCAGACAGAATAAAACATTGAATAAAATAAAACATTAAACAAACATCACTAAACATTGAACATAAATATTTATTCTCAACAGCGACCCTGTGTGTTGTTTACTTTTTTAAATATTTTTATTCTGTAAGGGCGTTGATGATGATGATTATGGATGATTTTGTTTTGACGCCGTTTAACAGTCCCTAGACCGTCTCAAGGGCGCCAATTATTTTTATTTAACTATTATAAAATTTTGAAAACACTTGTGATTGTCACAAATTTGACTAAAATGCGAGAATTTTATATGAGTTCCAATTGAAGGTATTATTAATTGTCACAAATATTGTTCACTAATTCACATTTTTAAATTTAAAATTTTTATAGTTTAAAAATAATAACATCCAAATATTTAACTTTAGAAAACTATTGAAACTAAAAAAAATGTATTAAAATTTTGTTAATTTGAACAATTATAAGATAATAATATTTAATTTTGAAAAATGAGACGTCAGAGGTTTCAGACAGCTACTACCAACGCCATCCACCGACCGACGTCTAGCGCGATGTCCTTGTTTTGCACTTGCTTCTTTGATCTGTTTTTATCTATTTGGCGTGCCTGTATTGCTTTTAATTTAATTCTGATTTTCTTTCTGTGAAATAAAAAAATATCTGGAAAAAAAATTATCCCATGGATAAAAGATATTTATTATCTATTTCTAAGCTTTATTTTTCAAACATCTGCTTTATAAAGAACTCCTAAAAACTCACAGAAAAGTTTGAAAAACCTATTATTTGAAAATCCATGGAACATTTCATGTTACAGATGCGTTAACAGTTTATAGAAAAGCTCATAAAAATAGTAAGTATAGCAAGTTTGAGAGACGCAATTGTAGATTAAATTATGTTATTTCTTCCAATCAACAAGTTATGTAGGTAGAATAACAATTATTTCTAATTGTATCCATATAATAAATAATAAAATAATAATATATTCTTGAAAACCTTCAATTCGGAGTATATAGGGTTTTAACATTAAATAGACTTGCGTACTACCTATCGTAAACAAAATAAAATAGTTAGTTCTTAATATACTGTTATATTATAATATATAATGTTCATAGTTTTGGGATTCTCTGCCTTTTATTACGGGGCAGCAGCCTCCTTCTTCTTCCAAATAACCAGTGTTATAGCCCTCTTTATGACTGTGTTTACGATTCTAGGTTATTTACTTACATACCTATATTTAAAACATTTTGCCTACAGTGCTTACTAACCATGTAGCCACTACTTATACACCTTCTTGTTAAATGTTATCTGATCTTTTTCCGTGGAGCACCCGGAAAGGAATTAGTCTTCCATTCTTTTCCGTAAGTTTTCGAGTGTCCTGTAAAAAGCTGATATTTAAAAAATCAAGACATTTTAAATCCTAAATTCAGCGATGAGGTTTGTCCCCTATCTTGAATGTATTTTTTTGTTAGCATGGAGGGAACAGCTTGTTTTTTTATTACATACAGCTGGTCTGCTGGCTACCCCAACTGTGAGATATACTGCGATGGTATAGTAGTAGTAACTTTAACGTTACTAAATTGTATGTAAGTGTTTTTAAAATCACGTGTATATGGATGAGCAAACTTTGATAGATAAGTGTCTCATAAAATGTGTTTAATTGTATTAATATAAATCTCTATTGTACTAACCTTACATTATAAAAAAAATCGAACTCGCATTCTACTTTATAATGTAAGAGCTCTTCGTAAAAGTTCTGAACGTGAGGCACTTATATGTCTTTAAGATGCTGATTTTTAATGTAGTAAGTAAGTTTTTTTATCTAATAATCTGAACTAAATTTATGTGGGTTTATGTAGAATTAAAGACGATAGCAGAAAATGGGGAGGAATAGAGATGAAACTCCAAGTTCGTTGCAGACCAATCTAATGTATTGAAACCTGCTTAACGTATAAAGTATAAAACCCATATAACTCAAAATATATAAAAACTAGCTTGAAATTTCTTCTAACTCACGATTAAACTAAGTTCATTTACCTAATCAAAATTTAGAGAACTCGGTCTCTACAACTCGACGGCTTATACGAGTAAGTGATCAAAATCTCGATAAATCCAAGCTTCGCTTCCTAGACGTTTTTTTGTATGTTCCTAGAAATTTGACTTTAGTACTACAATATAACGTACCTCTTTATATTTCCCCTTCGTTTATATTTTCAATTATAGTAAATTCAAACACAACAAATTCTATCCGAACCATCTTTACCATTAACAGTAACAATTAAACTGTTTATTTGCTGCCGTTTTATAAGTATTCTCTTTGTATTAATGCTAAAACATATTTATTTATGTAGGAACATGATACCTACATATAATAAAACATTAAATGAATTCTTGGACTCAAGACAATTCAATTAAAAGACAATGACAGAGATTACTAAGGGATGTTATAGTCACAAAGTTATGTCAATCAGAGGTCCGAAGTTTGAATTCTTCACTCGATTAATTCTGTCTTTATAACAAAATATCAATTCAGATTTCCATGTTTGAATTGAAAAATATATTTTTAGTAACTAATGTACATATTATTTTAAAATTAACAAACAATATAGTTTAACTCAAGAAATAGTAATTAAAATGCCAATAATACACAATGACACAAAACTGCAAGGCTTTTTTGAAAACAAAAAAAAATAAGTTTTTATATTAGCATATTCCAACATTTAATAATTTGGTATTTATTTATTTATTTATTTATTTATAACAATACATACGGCTTACGCCTTTAATACATAGTTATAAACAACAATTGTACAACACCACCATCGTATCAAATTAAAATCAAAACAAAAACAAAATATACTGCATCACTTCAAATTATAAAAATAAAAATTAAACACATTGTGTCACATAAACCACATAATAAAATTACAACATATCAACAGCATCATGTCAAATCATAAAATAAAAACTGTATCATATCTAACCATAAAATAAAGTTACAATACACTGCATCACATCGAATTTCAAAATAAAAATAAAACACACTGTCATGTCAAATTATAGAATAAAATTACAGCACATTCATCATGTCAAATCATAAAATAAAAATAAAACATATGAATCATATCAAACCATAAAATAAATTTACAGCACACCACATAAAATTATAAAATAAAAAAAATAAAAATACACCGTATCATATCAAATTATAAAATAAAATAAAATTATAACATACTACATCATATCAAATCATAAAATAAAAACAAAACACATTGCATCATATAAAATTACAAATTAAAACCAAAACATATCGTATCATGTCAAATTACAACACAAAGACAAGATTAACCAAATGGTATTACAGAAACTACAATTATGTTGCAAATAGAATATGATAAAAATATAATTTCGGTGTCCTGTTAAAGGCAAGGCAACACCTGTCTTTTAAAGGACACTCGTAAACTTACGAGAAAGAGTGAGAAACCCAATTCATAGCTGGGTGTTCCATGGACTAATAAAGATATAAAAATTAGATTTACCGGTTAATTTAGGTATACATAAAAAAACAAAAATATATTATAATAAATACTTGTTATATAGTAAGAATTTTTTTAGCACAGATATTTCAAGCATAATGCCAGTATTTTGAACCCGCGTTTTCAGCCTAATCCTTTGATATCCTGTATATCTGGATAGGTGAATTTTTCTCAGCATTAGACTGTTGTGTGATCATGACTGATCATAAGAAGACTTATCTGGTTGTATAATGCTGAGAAGTGTGGGTGGCAATTCTGCCGCTGCGTAAAAAAAAAATACCAATATGATTTTTCTTCAAAATCTTATATAGGTATAAAAGTGTTTAAAGTCAATTAGCAAATGCTTACTTTTTTTATTTTTTTTAATCAGAACCGGCTTCAAAATTTTCTCTGCTGATATATACATATAATATTTTTTATACTTATAACGCATTTTTGAACGCATTCATCACTTGAAGAATATTGATTTCTAATTGAAAGAAATGATTTCAAGAACAATATATTGCGGACACTTATAAACACTTATTCCAACCGGGTTAGTTGGAAGACATCGCATTTTAGCGATAAACTCGCCCTCTGTTCATTGAATTGTATAACTGTTATTTTTATGACACTATTTTTTTAGTAACCACTTAATAGAGTATGTATTATATATTTATGGTTTATATTTTAGTTTCTATGTATCTACCTATCATTTTAAAGACTTTATATTATTTTAAATTTTATTTTTGTTTTATCAGTGTTTTCAATTGGTAATTTGTTTTATTTTATTGGGTTAGTTGGAAGATATCGCATCCCAGTGATAAACTCGCCCATTGTACAACATTTTTCGTTTATACCTTATTGTAATGCTATTATTTTTATACAAATATTTTTGTACAATAAAGTTTATTATTATTATTATTTTATAATTGTAACCAATGTACAGTGAAAAATAAAATAAATAAGACATTACATCGCATACCTACTCCTTGTTAATTGTGATTATATTATAATTGTACACAATAATAATAATTTTATGTTTTGTCTGTAGTGTTCTCTTGACAATAAAATATACCTAAATAAATGTAAATAATATATTATGTAACAGTCTGTTTCTAAAACATTTTCAAATAAAAATAAAATGAAATAAATACTTTTGTTTTATTTTTATATCCGCTTTGTTCATGCACTAAGTAATATATCATGCTTTAAGCTCCGTACTGGGGACAACAACGCAGTACCTACCCACGTTATTATTTTTATTTTTCTACATCCATACAATACAATATTTACAATACAAGGCGATACAAACATCAAATTTTGATGTTTGTATCGCCTTTTCTTTTTCACGCGATTTCCATAAAAAATCTTCTTAGCCAACCCCATCAATTCACTTTACTTATATTATTACTAGTGTTAATTGCTCAGTGATATTGGTGATATTATCATAGACATAATAATATTATAATAGTGATGAGGTTTGACACTTATCATGAATGTCTTATTTATATGTACGTACGGAGAAGATAGCTTGAATGTTTATTGTATGCAGTTTGTCTGCTGGCTACCGAATTTCTGGAATATGCTGTGATGGAAAAGTAAATAATATATTTTATAACTATAGACTATTCATATTTTTTTTTGTATCAGATACGTTTTGTTTTCTATGAGCTTATATTTATATTTAAATTTACTTATACATAATATGATCTTATACAATGGTTAATTGTAAAAATTTCATCGATAAACTCATATTTAAAGGTGTAAATAAGGCAGAGAAAGAATAAAATTCGAAAAATATAAAGATTAAAGATTAAAGAATTTATTAAAAAAAGTAAATATAAACATGGTGAGTTATTGTACACATAATATTAAATATAACAATAAAAAATTGTTATCCCCAAACAGCAATAAAAAGTGTGAAAAAAAAGTGTGAAATATTTAGTAGTAGACAGCAAACGACATGAAGTTAGCGCATCATTAAAAGCGTTTTCTTTTCTCGGATTCTATCTATTGTCTTCTATGTCTTTGGAATATTCAGAAAGTGACCTCACTTACTACCAACCACAACTACTTGCAACAGCACATCTCCGTCTACTAAGTGTTTCACTTTACAACAAGTCTATGCATAAGTACATGTCTATGGTTTATATTAATTTTGGAAAATTATTTAATATTTTTTACAGCAGTCCACACGTGATAAAATATTGTTGAAACATTAGTAAAAAATTATCAAGTAATTATAAACAATATGAAAGAACAACGTTTTATTTATTAGTAGGCAACGCTATGAATTGCTGATTTTTTTTTAATTAGATGATCGTTAAAAAAACGTGTAGGTACCTACTAATTTTGTCACAAACACATACATATATACAAACATCTAATTATAATTAACAATGATACACTCGACAATATTCTCCATATTGACATCCTAACCCTTTCCATTCTAACGCCCCTTCCTCTTCCCGCCCATCTGGTAACGACTCGCTTATCAATAACATAGCCAACTTAACGCGATGTACACAACACAGATAGTCCCATTGTAGGGTGACCACAGTTGCATTTTTTTTACATAATAAACAGAAAACCATATACATCTACGAAAAATTCTTGTTTACGTTGGTCGGTTAAAAAAAATTAAATCCATCCTTATCGTTGGATGGCAAAAAAAAAATTTAATAAAACTCAAACAAGCAAAATAAGATCAAAAACTGCGTGGACTTCCAAAAACAGCAAGAAGTGATAGAATATTATGTACGTAAAACTTTATAACGCACGAATTATGGTGTTGCCACTTGCCACCAGTAAAACTATGAAAAAATACTACTAGAATCTAATCAGTTACAGAAAGAAACAGGTTGATATTACTTAAAATGTCTAAAGTATTACAAGAAAAAGGAATGCAAAGAAAAAGATTTTTTTGATTGAGTAGGATATTAATTTGGCCAACCTCTGTGAAACTCTGAGGAAAAAAACTGATCCTGTTTTATAAAAAAATCAGTCATACTTTTTCGTTATTTCTGCCAAATATTTATGAACGAAAGAATATATTTTTAAAATCAATGTTGTATTATAAAGATTAACATTACCTTTGTTATAATATTTACATAAAACCTTATGAAAAAGAAAACTTCAAAATCGTGATGGAAGACGCATTTGTGTCGATTTTCAGAAAGTCCCACCGTAGGGTGACCATTATACTATGATTGACATCTTCAAAAATTTTATAAAATAAAAATATGAAATATCATCGCAGATATTTCACATTTATTTGATTGATTTGTATACGGCTATTTATGAAGATAAATTATGATTGATTTGGTTGCTACTATGAGTTTTGTGATATTAAAAAGAAAATTTTCTTTGTCAGTAATTTATAGTTTTATAATGGTGTTAAACATCTCTACTGAAATATTAAAATATTTTATAATAAATAAAAAAAAAAAATCTGTGTTTAAGAAAACGTATTATGAATTTTGTAATTCTACATCTACTCATATTTGTTGCAAAAAATAGGTACCTTTGTGTAATTAATTATATCTAGAGAAGTGCTCATTTTGACAATTCCTGTTTGTTAAATAAATAATGATGAAATAACGTTAAAACTAAGTATCAGGTGCTAAAAACAATGAACAAATGCATAAAGAATTCATAAATGGTTAAATTCAGCTGTGCATGGTTATTGTTACCCGAGCGATACAGCTATTCGTCATAATATTGAATTATATTTCTGTTATTAGTTTGGTTTTATTTTCTATTTGAATGTATTAGTGCATTTTTTATATATATTTATCATCATCATCATCATCGCCCTCAACGCTCCTCTCGGGAGCACAGGGCAGAAACCAGCCTCCTCCATTCAGAGCGTCTCTGTGCCAATTGCGTCACCTCTTTCCACGACATTCCCTGCGCTCTGATATCGTTGTCATAGGAACGGTGTATTGTGAAAGAGGGACGCCCGGGCCTACGGAACCCCTGCGGACGGAAAAACAGTGCTCTTTTTGGCCAACTATCATTAGGCATTCTCAAAACATGTCCCAGCCAGGACCATCGTCTCTCCTTTTTGGTTTTTGGATTTTGGATGTCAAATGGTATGAACATGTTACAAATGATGCTGTGCGCCGGCGCACCCAGCAGAGACCTGTATATATTTATAGACTCTTTGTATTATTGATTTGTCATACATATGTATTAAACCTATTGTAAAAGGCAAATTGCCGTTTATTGATCAAATAATTAAATTAAATAAACAAATAAATAAAAATGTTTCAAAACAAAGAGATGTTGAGACGAATTAATCAGCGATCAATAAATTATTAGAAGCTTTATTCAAATTCGAATGTTTATGAACATTTCGCTCATCTTCAGGAGCAAACAACGTTATTTTAATTAAGGAAATAAATTTAAACTAAATTGCATTATGTATGGTCACAGTAATATAATTGTACGTAATATTATTTGTATTGGATATAGCCAAGAGCTATGAATATCAAATGAAGGGGTTAGAGTCCTACAACATATTACTATATAGTCAGTATTCCTCTAGATATGACCTAGAGGGAGCTGGTTGACTGGTGGAAAGATAGAGATGGAGAGGGAGACTGAGGAGATCTATAGTTCGTGACTTATCAGCAACTATACCAATGATAACATCACAATGTTAATGCATTTTATAGATACATATTATATTTCATAGTGATAGGATATAAGGTGTTGCTATACATTATTATATGTATTATACATAGATTGAACATCTGATATCAAGATTCAATCGATTGTTAAAGAAACTGGTTCATGGTTAGAAGTAGAGTGATTCATTGAAGTTTTGTGACACGAAACAATATGGTTTGTTTATTATGTTAGTAAAAGTATAGTAGAATTTTGTAATTAAAAAATAAATAAAAAGTTTTATTAAACCTTTGGAGGCTGTGGGAGAGGGTGGAAGACCGGTGGGCACCCTAGAAGAAGCTGGTAAGAGCTGAAATACTTGGTTTGAAGTGGCCAGAGGTCCTGGAAACAGCGGTGGACGGGGATCTCTGGAGAAGGTACCTAAGCGCAATGGGCCCCCGACCCAACTAGGACAAGTTGGGTCGGGGGACAAGTTAAATCTTTCCACTCCAATAGGTGATGACAGATATTGTCTTATTTCCTAGAATTACGTTTTCAGGACTACAACAGATACTAATGGACATATTATTATGATGAAATGTCCTAGAATTGATAAATATTACAGTGTCCTAGAGTTGTTTTGGCAAGTAAACGGCACTTTAATGTTGTCCAATAATAAATAAATAAATATTTGTAGGTCGCTATCGTCTTGAATAAAGCTACATTAATTTGCATTTTATGTTCTATATGGATAATTTGATTTTTGTCCCCATTTCTACAACATATTGTGAAAAAAGAGTGAAAAATACTTCTTAGGTCATTATTACATTTTTCAAAATCATAGGTCATTCACAATGTCAATAATTCACAACTATCAAGATTTAAAAGCTTGAGGGTTTGTGCTATTGATTTAGAAAAAAAAAAACATAATTATTATTTTTAAAATGCATTAAAGCAAAAATACTGATTATTTTTCATATTAATATTTGGAAGTTAAATACAAACTGTCAATAATATTGAAAAATTAATGATAATTATTACTTGAGTGCTTTTATTAAGTTATTCAGTTCTTTTGATAATAACAAGCTGACTCGACGAAAGCGCCCGAGCAAATAATTATTTATGTAAAAAATAAACAGGGTCGTAGTCTCCGAATAGTCCCTCATGGACAAAACTTAAGCCACTGTCTTCTGTTCTCAACCAGGTAAACCACACTGTAAATTTACGGAGTTACACATAGATATATGTAGTAAGGACACAAACTCATAAGTATACAATTTATATACATACATACATACATACCATCACGCCGCTTCCCTCGCGGGGTAGGCAGAAAGGATCGAGCGCCACTTCCTTCTATCCTTGCATACATCTTTCGCTTCCGTCACTGTCATACAATTCCTCATGCATGCTCTCCTGTTCAACGTGCTCAACACGTGACCGTCCTGTAGGATTTGATTTAAATGATCTTGCCATTTAATCCTCGGACGTCCACGTCTCCGAGCACCATTCCTCTCAGCCAAATATATCTTCTTAGTCATTCTGTCCTCATTCATTCTTTCCACGTGCCCAAACCATCTTAACTTATTTACATTCATCCTTGTTATTACACCAACTTTCATTCCACATTCCTTTCGTATATCACTGTTACGCACACGATCTCTCAGACTTTTACCACACATCCTTCTCAACGATCTCATTTCCACTGCATTTATGCCACTTTCATCCTTCTTTAACCATGTCCACGTCTCACTTGCATACATAAGTGTTGGCACTAAGATAGCAGAGTGCACCAACCTTTTAGCTGTGGTGGATATGTTTCTATTTGCAATTATTGGTCGGATTGCACCATTTACCTTATTGCCAGCAACTTTTCTCCTTTCAATATCGCTTTCACACTTCCCATCTCTCGTGAACAAACTACCTAAGTACACACATTCGTCAACTTGCTCTAACACTTCGTTGTCAATCATTATCTGGCATACTGTTCTCTCACTTCCTCTTTCAAACACCATGATTTTTGTCTTTTTTGCATTCATTCTCAATCCATTAATCGCACAATTTTCATACACACACGTCATCATTCGCTGTAGATCACTTTCACTTTCAGCCATCAATACCAAATCATCGGCAAACATTAACGCTCTTACATTCATCCCATTCATATCAACACCTACATTCATTTCTTTCAATGGACGAATACAATGATCAATGTATAGGTTAAAAAGCCATGGCGACATCACGCACCCTTGTTTTACTCCTTTTGTCAGTGTGAACCATTCCGACAGGTTATTGTTAACTCTAACACACGCGGAACTTCCTGTATATAGGGACGCAATGGCGCGAATTAGCCGACTACCCACCCCACACATTGATAGTACTTGCCACATTTTCTCACGATCTACTCTATCATAAGCCTTTTCAAGATCAACAAACGCGCAGAAAAGCTTCTGGTGTTTCTCCAGGAGCTTCTCTGTCACCATTCGCAGGGAGAAGATCTGGTCCACACACCCTCTACCACTCTGAAAGGCACCTTGCACATCCCATACATTCGTCTCAGTTACTTTTCGAACTCTTTCAATCAATATTCTTGCATACAGTTTCCCCACCGAGCTCAGCAGACTGATAGCCCGATAACTCCCGCATTCTAGTCTTGACCCCTTTCCTTTGTATAGAGGGCATATCACAGCTTTTCGCCAGTCTTCTGGCGTGCAACCTTCCCTCCAACACTGGTTAAAGAGTGCATGACACCATTCGAGAGTCCTCAGCCCACTCAGACTGATGAATTCCGTAGAGATCATATCATACCCAACCGCTTTGCCATTCTTCGATTTCTTCAATGCATTCTTAACCTCATCCATAGTTATTTCTTCATCCCTTGTTTCATTCGCATTTTCCCTTTCACTATTCTGGCTTGGATATTCGCCCCCACTTTCAAACAGCTCCTCAAAATATTCTTTCCATCTATTCACAACGTCAACACCATTCATTAACATACATCCCTCTTTATTTCTAATCGCATTCATACTATTCATCTCATTGCTGCTTCTTTTACGCTTAACTTCTTTCCAAAACATTTTCATATTTTCTTTCACACTTTCCGACAATTTCTTACACTCTTCCTCATCCAATAATTTCTTTTTTTCCTTAATCAGTACCTTAACTTCTTTCTTACATCCCTTGTACATTTCTCTAGCACTCTCAATTTTTTCTTGATCTAGATAACGTGAAGCTAACACATCCATCCATGCATTCTTCTTCTTCCTAACTGCGTCTTTAACCTCATCATCCCACCATGCATCACCTTTTTTCCGTCCAATCACAGTTTCTCCACAGATATCTTTTGCACAGTCCACTAGCACTTGTTTCATCACACTCCATCTCTCTTCTACACTCAGTCCATTGCCTTCATTTGCATCAAATTTCATACATGTTTCTCTTTCATACTTTTCCCTGCACTCCTTCTCGTTCAACTTTTCGACTTTTATCCTCTTAGCTTTTTCAACTTTATGAGTTTTTGACCGCCAGCCAGAGAACAAGCATATTCTTGAAACCACAAGAAAATGGTCTGTTTCCAGCTCCGCGCCCCTATACACGCGCGTGTCAATGGTGGCTTTCCGAAGATTTGAGTCAACACATACATAATCGATTAAGGATCTCTCACACCCTCTCTCCCAAGTAAACAAATGGATATCTTTGTGCCCAAAAAACGTATTGGACACAAAGAGATCCCATTCCATGCATACCTCAAGCAGTCTTCTTCCATTATCATTCACTCTTGCATCACCGTGATCACCTAACACGCTTTCATAGTCTCTTCTTCTCACTCCAACCCATCCATTAAAATCTCCAGCCAGTAAAATCCTTTCATTATCTTTCTTAGCTTCTGCTATCTTTTTCACACTATCCCAAAACTCATCCTTCTCTTCTTCTCTAGCATCGTTTCCAGGGCCATAACCTGCAATTAGGAGAAGTCTAGTTAACCCTACTTTGAGACGAACCCAAATGAGTCTTGGGCTTACACACTCGTATCCATTCATACATTCTGCTATTCTCCTTGCAAGAATCACTCCTACACCTTGACACGCATGCTGTTCTTCAGGCACTCCAGACCAAATTTCTATCATACCATCGCGCTCACATAATCCATTACCTTTCTTTTTAGTTTCACTTAAACACACAATATCTAGATTTTTTCCATTCATTACATCCATCAGTTCATTCATCTTTCCATCCATTCCTCCCCTTATGTTCCATACTCCCACTCTACACTCTCTCCTTTTCTTCGCGCCTTTCCCCACGGGAGCGGCATGGTGGATGGCGAGTCTCACCGCTGCCATTTTGTGTCCTAGGGGTTATCTTAAAAACTAAACATTCATCATCTTAATTCTTATTTACCTTAAGTATTACATTTTACATATTATCTACCTACCTATTACCTATCTTATTATCTACAAACTATTACCTACTATACACACTATTACTACCGATATATTACAATACAGTCGATTGCTTATACTAATACACAAAAATATTGTCCGCACTGCTTTAAAATAATACATCTACACATTGGTCTCATTCGTCTCCAGATGATAATACAGATTGTATTTGCATGTATTCTTCACCCTCTGCGCCGCTGCCCTATCCTTCTTCCTCGTCTCTCCTGCTGCACACTGAAACGGACGTTTGCATTAGGCCGTTTCAGGTAGTGCCATATGTGTTACAACACCATGCAGGAACCGCTCTATAGTCTATACTATTATAGTATCTATACTATAGTATCACTGAGCTAATGAATATGTGTTATGTAGGTACACAACATGAAGATTTAATAATATTATTGTCCTTTTTAACCGTTAATTGTAAATATAACACCAAGAGACTTTTTTCTGTCGTCTCAAAACACTTTTATCGAGTGTATTATAATATTGCACTTATGACACTTAATTTTTTACATGGCCGCTTTTTCTTTTACCAAGTTTACACTTATTTTATTGAAGATATTACATGTTCTATCATCTCACTTATCACTATAATTAAATCCAAATTATCGTATAATTCTCCGCTTATAATAGAGCCACTGGTTTTCATTTATTCTTTATTTATTAACACAGTTTATTTCATATTCATCTACACTATTTATTTCATATTTATAAGCACTTTTACCGACCACATTTATATGACCACTATTACTTTTAAAAACACTGAGGTATTTTATGGAAGCTTTATCGTCTCACTTAACACTATAAAAATAATCCAAACTATCATTATTTAATCCTACGTGTATACTATAGTCACTATTTATTTATTTATTTATTACACATTTTTGTATGAGCGTGTACTTTATATAACTTAGGGTTATTCGCAAAAAAGAACACTGTTAATACATATGTATACGAGTAAAATATAATTGATATTATCTACTCTCCAGACAACTCTACATCTCAAAATTTTCGAAAATTTTGTTTTAATTGGTGACAGGTGTGTATTTGTGTAATCAACTCTACTCTATCAATTCCACAAACAAATATAATAACTATGAAATAATAAACAGTTCCTTTTACGTTTTAACAATATTAAGTAAAAGAAAAAAAAAAGTATCAATTTTCTATTCCACAAATAAATTTTTCGAATTGTTTAACTGTTGAACGGGAAAAAAGACAACATGAAGCCTCAAACAGTGCGATTATATTATTTAGCATAATATTTCGTTTTCTGCTATATTGTTAAAGAATAATATAAATTTGTCAAAATTTATTAATGTTTGGCACTTCGACTTGTTGAGTTGTGGAATCGGACAGTCGTCATGTATCTGTAGTAAAAGGACCAAAGAGAATAAAATTAAATCATTCACCTAAGTATATAATACAATTGGACACACATTTTTACCTGGTGTAGCCCAGAGAGTTTAAAGAACATTATTATTTGAATTTCGTACGTAATTATTAAAATAAACAAAAACATTCGTTTACGCACCATTACGGCTTTTCCTCAAAGCACAAACATATAAGCAGGGGAATAAACAGTCCACAATAAACATGCAAACTTTCCTTATCGTAGCAGTAACAATTCAAACATTCAGGATGGGTGGCAAACTTTGTCGCTGAATTGATGATGTTACGGAATATTTTACCAATACTTTTTTCTTAGGTATATGACACTCGAAATCTTACATACATACATACATACCATCACGCCGCTTCCCTCGCGGGGTAGGCAGAAAGGATCGAGCGCCACTTCCTTCTACCCTTGCATACATCTTTCGCTTCCGTCACTGTCATACAATTCCTCATGTATGCTCTCCTGTTCAATGTGCTCAACACGTGACCGTCCTGTAGGATTTGATTTAAATGATCTTGCCATTTAATACTAGGACGTCCACGTCTCCGAGCACCATTCCTCTCAGCCAAATATATCTTCTTAGTCATTCTGTCTTCATTCATTCTTTCCACGTGCCCAAATCATCTTAACTTATTTACATTCATCCTTGTTATTACACCAACTTTCATTCCAAATTCCTTTCGTATATCACTGTTACGCACACGATCTCTCAGACTTTTACCACGCATCCTTCTCAACGATCTCATTTCTAATGCATTTATGCCACTTTCATCCTTTCCATCTCAAAATCTTACATTAAAGAATATGTATAATGTTTGCAGGGAAATCCACGTGAAAAATACAGCGATGAATTATGCTACCCATCCTGAATGTCTTGTCTTTAATTGGTTTATTACAAGCAATTGTTCCGCTGACTTCCTCACCTATGGAACATGGCATGATAGGATGGATGTGAAAATCCATGGCGCAGTCAAAAAGAAATACATCATAATTAATATCGATATTTCTTGGTATTCCATTTCTTGAAAAATGTTTAAGCAATTTTTCAAAAAATAATTTGCTCTATACTTTCATTGTGGAATTCAACTACTTCAACATCGATACAGTGAATAGACATAAATTATCTTTGTTCTATTCAATTGATAATTTAATATATCTACATATATTAAAGTAACCGTGTATTTTTTAAATACTCTTAGCTGTTATTTGCTGGCAATAAGGTAAATGGTGCAATTCGACCAATAATTGCAAATAGAAACATATCTACCACAGCTAAAAGGTTGGTGCACTCTGCTATCTTAGTGCCAACACTTATGTATGCAAGTGAGACGTGGACATGGTTAAAAAAGGATGAAAGTGGCATAAATGCAGTTGAAATGAGATCGTTGAGAAGGATGTGTGGTAAAAGTCTGAGAGATCGTGTGCGTAACAGTGATATACGAAAGGAATGTGGAATGAAAGTGGGTGTAATAACAAGGATGAATGTAAATAAGTTGAGATGGTTTGGGCACGTGGAAAGAATGAATGAGGACAGAATGACTAAGAAGATATATTTGGCTGAGAGGAATGGTGCTCGGAGACGTGGACGTCCTAGGATTAAATGGCAAGATCATTTAAATCAAATCCTACAGGACGGTCACGTGTTGAGCACATTGAACAGGAGAGCATGCATGAGGAATTGTATGACAGTGACGGAAGCGAAAGATGTATGCAAGGATAGAAGGAAGTGGCGCTCGATCCTTTCTGCCTACCCCGCGAGGGAAGCGGCGTGATGGTATGTATGTATGTATGTATGTTATTTGTTTGTGGGATTGAAATAGTTGCGTTGATAGTGTGTATTATCAATTATATCAAAAAAATTGAAATTTTCGACTTGTCGACTGGACAGCCGATATCCTACTTTCGATTCAACTAAAGATACATCAGACGGGTCCCCCCGCCCACTGACGTGGTAGGGTCGGAGATGCCAACACTGGCATAGTGGGACTGACAGACTAGAGAGAGTTGAAAAATAAACAAATTGTCACCTAAACGGATAATTAGGAGTCTTTGGACTTCTAAAATATCCGAGAAATAAAGTTATTTCAACATAATATTTCGATTCAATGGATAAAATAGAGTTTTTGACTCCTGAAATATCTGGGAAAAGAGCTTATTTCATTTCAACGATCAGGTTTGTCAGGCAATACAAATGTCTTATTTTATATCACGAAGAGAGCTATCTGTATGTTTGTCACATGCTGTAGATACTGTGATGGTATTAATGTGGAGAGTAATTTATTTATTTCATGTTTTTGTATTTTTTTCTTTTATATGTTGGTATGTTTCTAAATAAAAATAATAAATAACATTTTTTTTACATTATTATGATATAAAGTTATACAAAAATAGTATCTACACATAATATTATTATCAACACAAAGCTTCAAGTAGTGAGAAAGAGAAGAGAGAACCGGACGTGAGTCCGCGTGCACCGGAAACGTAGTCGGCGCGTAGTGTGACGTACACCGGAAACTGTTAGCGCCGCCTACCCTCCAACGCGACCGGAAGTTGAATAAATATCCAACAACCGCGCAAATTAATAATGTGAAGTACTTATTTTTCCTTTATTCTATTACAACAACGGATAGTACGTCAGATGTGATGGACTAATTGTTTTATGATTAATCTAGGTCTATACGATGATGCATGCCACTCATACTGAAGATATATTTTTTATTGGGATGGAGTCTCCTGGCTATCCCACTAACGGAAGATGTTATAGTAAATGGTTTTTTTATTTCAATTTGAATTTTTTTTCATACCGCAGCGGAATTCAATGCTCTGCCTCTATACATAAAAGAAAGTACTTAAGTGAAGAAATTTACAAACAATGTAAAAACTTAATCCTGGATACGCGTGCAGTGGTTAGTAAATATATTTTTTTATATTCTTTGTTCTGTGTCTATTAATTGGTGTACATCAGTGTCCAATGGTTATATATAAAAGGTATATAAAAAAAAAAAAATGATTTCTTCTCATACCAGCAAGCGCTGTCTGGAGAACTTAAAAATAAAATTGGGATGGAATATTGATTTGTACTTGGAATGTAATTTCTTTTTAATTTGAATAAAGTTTATTTAGGTAATTATTATTATTTTAACACTAATGTCATCCATTACATCAACGGTTGTAATAAACTTTGTTTTTTTCGGGGGAGCCCTTCAGGCGATCTTTGAGGCCTCTCATAGGGCATTTGAGGCCTCTGCATTCAAAATAAATTATAGACTTTGCACGATGAGTGTGGATGACATAGGAACTACCATTCCTGAAACATACACGGGTAAGAGAGGCTATAACCTTTAAAATAAACTATTGTCATGCATTCTGTCTCTTATACAGCTTTTCAGGGAATAAAACTGTATCATCGTTACTTACGAAGTATTTCACGTTAAGAGTACAGCATTCCAATTACCATATTTTCAGTATGTTTACATTATTTCGGCACACCGCTGTCACCGTCTCTTTCAGCCTGAAACAGGAAGCTCCATATTTATGTCACATAATAATTAAATATTATATTTCTATTAAGATGTTTATATGTTATTCAAATTGTGATTTCGGAGAATTTCGTTACGTAAAAAATTATTAGGCATTCTGTTTATTTTTTTGTCACGTGAAGAATATTATTATATTTTATATGTACCTATTCAAATTTTATGTTATTATTTTTTCTTAGAACCAAAATGGTGGTTTGAATTTATTAATATTTTTCATTGTGAAAAGAATGTCAATATATTATATATTTATACCCACATATTTGCAAGTTTTGAGAATATGAAATTAATGGAAAAATAGTACAAATAATATTATTTGAGGGGTTTACGTGCAAAATCACCTCGATTTTAGAACATTGAATCTAAGAAAACAGCACATATTTTTTCTAATAATTATTATATTATTTTTGGTATTAATCAGTTTTTCATAACCGATTTATTCTAGGATTAAAGCAGATCTTTATTGTATCTTTAGTGTAACGAATATGTCTAGATACATGGGTTAGTTGGAAGATATCGCGCTTCGGCGATAAACTCGTCCATTGCACAAAATTTATTCGTCTAGTTTAAATTGTTTATTTTATTTTGTTGATTTTTGTGCAATAAAGGTTTTTATTATTATGATTACATAAATAATTAAATGTCAAATATGGAATTAATCATAGCATAGTAATAATCTCGCCACTGTATATCGTTTTCGTATTTTGATTTTACTATTGTTTTTATTTGGTTACCTCTATTCTATAATGATGACGTAAAATTTTTTTGTTGTTAAAAACGGATCGCACTTATTTGCATGTGAACCCGTCATTTGTTGAAAAAATATCAAAACAGTTTCTTCGTAGGTACTAAAAGGAAACGTGTGTAATCTGTTTGACTACGAATGCTATATTGCGGAAAAAACTCAGTTTATAAAAAAAGTAAACTCTAAAATAATGAGTTTTTTTTGTTAAACTATATAATTATCTTAATCATCATGACATTTCCCAAAGCAACGTAGTCAGGAAACTAACTGCTGGTAATAACCATGCACTTACTATCTTACTTACTGCTAGCCTTCTTCTCTCCACTGCTGAATATAGGCCTCTTCAAAACTTTTCCACACTTTTCGATCTCGAGCAACTCGACACCACTGTTTTCCCATTACTTGGACAATATCGTCGACCCATCTTTTTTGGGGTCTTCCGACACTTCTTTTGTCCTCCCAATGCCTCCATTCAAGAATTCTGGAAGTGGCATACCTTATCATAATTAAATGAAGATGTTACAAATATCTATAAGCTCATGTTTTGAGAATACATGTTCTAAACAAGACATTGTAAAACTCAAAGTAAAGAGCGGGACACTTGATTTTTGTCAAGACATAACGATACAATTTTACTTGCAGATCAATGGGGATTTGTGGAAATATAATTATGACAATATTAAAATCGAATTAAATAATTGAAAAACTATTTAAAGCTTTATTTTGTTTATAAATAAGTTAGCATTATTTGATGGAAGACAAGAGCGGAAAATCTCGAAAGCTCTCATGATAAAGTTAATTGGAAGTCCATATTTTTATGAAATATTGTATAACATATTAACATTATATTAATATTATGTCCAAGTTATTTATATTAGTTTTATAAGGTATTGTTTGTGTAAATATTCTTGTGTAGATATATTTTTAGACCTGGAGTCTTCGGAATAGGCAAAGCTACAAATCATTATTATAATAAATCATTATTACATAAAATAAAGCAAATAAACTTTCGTGTGTTTCGTAAAAGAAAATTATTTGTAACACGTGGTAAAATCTCTAATCTCGCCACTGCATAATATCGTCCTAGTATTTTGAACTTTATATTGTTTTGTTAAATATTATGTGCAAAAAGAATTAAAATGTTAAAAGATCACGAATTAGATAAAAGCTATACTGCTCATTGTACAGCTTTCGCTAAACAGTACTGTTCGTAGAGTCCACAAGTGTTCCAACTGTCAGAGCGTCCCTCTTTCACAGCACACCATTTCTACAATAACGACATCAAGGGGCTGGGAAGAAGTAACTCAATAGTCGCAGAGAAGCTGGTTTTTTCCCGTGTTTCCAAGAGGATCACTAAAGGCTAAAGTAAAACGAAGTGGCTGCTTTATTATATCCTTACGCCGTATCTCAGGCTGGGTAAGCAAAGAGGACGTTTCTAATGGCAATAAAATATATTTTTACATAATTAATGTATAATTAAATAATTTTATGGAGTCCTCCTGATGATGCCAAGCAGAAGCCTTGGCAAAAAAGTTTGAGGTGAATAAATTTCATTTGGAAAGAATACAGTGTTTAAATAAAAATTATTTAATTATACATACGTTAATAATACATTTCTAAAGTGTTAACACAAAAACATTAGATTTATCTTACATAATTCCTTAACTTTTACCAAATCCATATAATTTCTCATACATAGGTTCATGTTGATTGAGAGACATAAGATATTTCACATTTCAAATTCAACGATGATGTAGCTATCTACCTCCTTCTGCCACCCATCATAAATGTTTAAACTTTGATTGGCATGGAGATAACCACACGCGTATTTGGAGTAAGTCAACTGTAACCAGTAGCCTCCTCATGTGAAAAAATCTGGCATATAAAAAATGTCTGTAGAATAAATTCGTCTCTGGACACAAATCGTTCAACCCGTGGATGGGATGGACAGGCAACGAACTCATATAAAAATATCTCGCATACTAGTTTGTAATAAAAACTGCAAAATGTTTTCGGTGAATATTTAAATGAATACTTATTCTGAGTTCTCATGGTACAGTTCAAGAAGCTGGACATTATTGTTGGCAAGCTATTCGATGGCGCATATTGAACTTTATTATGTTACACGAGAGGTCTATTCTGAAATTCATTAATAAAAGCAAAACAGTTACTACTAATATATCATCGCTGTATATCCCACAAGAGGGGTAGTCAGCAGATCAGCTGTATGTAATAAAAATGTAAACTGTCTTCTCCGTACCACTAAAATATTAAAAAAAAAACAGGTTGGCTTGCAAACCTCATTGCTGAATTTAAGATGTACCTAGGTACCATGTAGGTACACATGAGTGTACCTATGAAAAAAAAGTTAATATTTTGTATAAAATAAGATTTTGAGGGTATATTTTTTTAATTTCCAAAATCTGTTGAATGTTTTTTGTAGCAAACATACTAACCTATCTAACGATGCAATTGTTTTTCTGGTATGTTGAATACTTATTGAGAAAAAAAATATTGAAGTTCAATTAACGTGTTTTGTTCGAAGGTACACTACTTGCCCCTATAAATAATATTTTTTTCAAACAATTACATTTTTCAGAACACTAAAAAGTTAACGGAAAAGAGTGAGGGTGGGGGATTTTTTGCTGGGTACTCCACGGAACAAGTTATAGCAAAATTAAAAGACTTAAGAAATCCGGACAGTGGACGACCTGTTCAGAGCAGCACAGGACAGGGAGGTTTTCGCCGGAGTGATCGCCAACGTCGGGGGGACCTGATATGGCACAGAAAAAAGAAGAAGAAAGGTAATGTAATGTTTGCAATCTCAATTTCATTGAAAATTATGTATATCAATCGACTAGCTAATTTTTTTTTTATACTTTTATTAATAAAAAATATGTTTACAAAGTCTATATTATTTTGCCTAATCCCTTATGGGGATTTTGGGCTGTGATCTTAAATATCTTACATTACAATAATATAATCAAACAATCAAAAAATAAATATTGTACATATGTTTATATCTATAATAACTCTTTAGTCTTCATATCAACGACTAATAAGAAAAAAGTATAATTGTTTAACATTCAACTCACCTTGATATTTTTATATTTCACACATTTTTTCTGTGAGAAAATAATAGAAACAAATAAGTTTTTTATAACATTTTATTTTTATGTGTTTTTTGGTGTCTGCAAAACGTAGTTTTTTATCAAACCGCTTGAAGAACACTTTGACAAAATATATCATAATATTATTTTATCATGTGATTTACATACACAGTGTGTGTGGTACTATATTATCGTGTAGATGTCCATATACTTGAGTACTTACAAACAGTATTATAATAAAATTATGTAACATACTCTTTCAAACATTTTGTGTGAGATTGTTTAGTATGGCCGACCTGGTCTCGCTATTCAAACGTGTGTGATGTGTTCACTGAAAGATGAACTACTAAAACATAATATTTCCTTTTTAATACCTACATATTAATATTTTTAATATCTCTCTATACTATCACGGTATATCCCACCAGTGGATTAGCCATCAGACAAATTGCATGTTATTAACATGCAATTTGTAGATGTAACATAAAATAAAATGAAAAATCAACAGGCACAATTAATATTAAACGATTGTATTTATTCATATATACATACATATATGCAATATTAATTAATTTATTCCTCGTTCAGCCAATCGCATCTACCAGAAATACCTACGAAGAATTGGTGAAGGTTGACACGGTATTAAGCGCTTAAGACAGCCTGAGCCGATTCGTAAGCTTCGGGACACCTAAAACTCTCTCTCTTCCTATTCAGTAAGTGATGCATGTCTTCACATTAAATCTTACCTATCGTGATACATATCACATATTATAATGCACTAAATAAAGTGCAAAATAATCGGTTTGAAACGAAATATTAAGGTTTTGCCGGCCAGTCTTTTTGGCTGCCCTTGTGGTCCGCTCATGAAGAGAAACGTTCTGTTTGGGAAATCGTATAATCGATATCCCCTGACATAGGTGTTAGTCTTCCAATGTATTGATATAGTCGGGGGTAACTTGTTCCAACGTCTGAGACCTTCCACACCAAATACTTTCACTATCCTAAAATCGCTAACATAAGTGATTATTTATGTACATGAGCTCTATAGAACCTCCACATACCCGAATATCTCAGGAGTCAAAGACTTTGCAAACAAAAAAAAATGTCCTCACGGGCGAGCCACATGGGCAGCCTGAATGGCAGGCCGGCCAAATCCGTCTCGTGGGAATCTTTTCAACTACTTAAAACTTTCTATATCCCACATGACATGAGTTCTATGGAACGATAACTATGCATCGCTATTGATGTCATTTTATAAGTAAATAGTGTAAATATGTTTACGTCAAAAATACTAATTTACGCGAAAAAAATATACCTATAATTTTCCATTTTTTTTTTTTTATAATTCTCCACAGACGATTGAAGCCCGAGGATGCGAAGAGCATTGCGGCCGACAGGAGGAGCTGGTCGAAACTGGTTCAAGACCCACGGGGGGCACCCACTGCCGCATATAGGCTCCGTCCACGTGAACGACCTTATGCAGCAAGGACTCCATAAGTAAGTAAAGTAGGTAAGTAGTACCTATAATTTTGTAGGTTATCTTTCGCTAGACTTTTTGTGAAACTCAATATTTATTTGGTAGTCAAGGAGAAATGTTAAGTTTTTTTTTATGCAGAGATAAAAGTTTTTCTAGAAAACTTTCATTTTTTCTCAAGTTTGAAAAACACATTAATGGATGCCTTCTTTACCGCGACACTTTTCTTTTGTTTTTCTGCTTCATTTATTTTTAAATATCTTTATAGAAATCTAGAAAATCTTACACAAATATTTATTTTTACTATTTCAATTACTTGTTTCAGACAATATTAAAAATAGTGTCTGTTGATGTTAACTAGATGAGTTTGCAACTTCTGGCAGCAGTATATGGCAATGGACTGGCATAGCGCAGATGGTGGAATTGGTACGAATAGAGTATGACAGAAAGGCCTTCTCCAGAGTCGTCGTCAATATATTATTATTATTCTAAACATGTCACCCCGTATTGAGACCATAACAGCTTTTGGCCAAGGTGATCTGACCAGGAAAAATGAAAAAAAAATCAGTAAATCCACAACACAAAACAACAACAACAAAAAACAGCGAAACAGAAAAAAAACACTAAAGAGTATCAAAATCAAAAAGAACAAAAAAATCAAAAAGAAACAACAGAATCAAAGGAGAGTCTCTATCCTGGTGATAAAGTCGTTGTATGTTACATAATGTTGAAAATATCGACAGGAATTAATATTTTTGTTGAAAACATCGACAGGAATTAATGTTTTTGTTGAAAATATCGACAGGATACTCAGAGGCCTGAGTCAATAACACACTTTCGCGTCACGTTCCCGCTCCGTTAGCGTTCGGGTGCAGACGATGTTGCAAGCAAGTGTCAATTTCGTTGCTAAGATACACAATAGTTACGAAAACTAACACTTTGGAGCAACATCGTCTGCACCCGAACGCTAACGGAGCGGGAACGTGACGCGAAAGAGTATTATTGACTCAGGCCTCTGTACTGTGCCCACTTAGTCATATTTGCTTATTCTTATGTTTTCTTATTGATTAATTTTGTTTTTTTTTTGTAATTAAAGACTGTGTAGTTTTGTTGTTCATGTTGATTGTAAAAAGGTGTATGGCGAATATTTTAAAGAATAAGTAAATAAATATTGAAGAGACTTAAAATAACTAAGTAAAAAAGAAGTATTCTTAATATAATAATAAACAGAGGAATATTTTTTGAGTATTTTTTTTTTTAAAACTGACACGTGTTCATATTTTTATTTTAACCCAAAATAATTATTTTCATATTATGTACCTAAGTAGCGTTTATTTGTTTTGCTGATTTTGTATAATAATATTCTACGGCCGTGAAATTATGAAAAAAATATATACTTTCCTAAAAATACATTGAAGGTGACCCACCGTCCAGACATTCTTCTATACAATAAAGGTTTCACTGGATAGATGAATTTTTCCCTGTGATGGAAGCAAAGAAAGTGTGTAAAGATATATCTGTTTGGCGTTCCGTTCACTCTGCCTTCCCCACTTGGGACACGGCGTGAGGGTATAGTATAGTTAAGAATTAGAAATCAATTTTTTGTGTGATCATGACTGATCATAATTTTGGAGACTTATCTGGTTGTATAATGGTGAGAAGTGTGGATGGCAATTCTGCCGTCAAACTTGAAAAAAAAAACAATATTAGAAACTGTAAACTCGTTCTTGTAACAATCGAGGAGAGGAAACACTTAATAGTAAATTTATTTAAAAAAATGTACGTATTATGTATGTAGATATTATTAACAAAACATGAAAATGTCACTTAATTATTTTCAACAATACAGCGAGCGTGCAAGGAACTTCCTATGTCCCAGTGTATTACATGGCAACTCGTATATTGTCACATTTTTTATTTTATTTTTCATTCGGCTTTTGTATTGCGTTTGCTTGTGTCCATTGAGATATTATTATGTAAAGATTTTATATTTTTTTTCATGATTACCATTTCTTGGATACCTATTCAATAAAAGAGCAATATTTTTCCCATCCCAGTTCCTGTTTCTCAAAGCTTATTTTTGTAACTTATACCATAGCCAGCGGATTGACTGCACGTAATAAATAACTATCCTCTCCGTGACAGTATAAAAAAGAGTGGCATATGTATTATTGGATAATAGAATGTGTTTATCTCTTAAAAACGTGATATTTTTTAATACGAACCGTTTACAGAACGATTTAAACTTACAGAAAAAAGTGGAATACCTATGTGGAGGGGAAGAATAGAACACTTCCGTGTAGCAAACATGATATGCCTCGTATACCTATACCTTCCTCCGTCGGGCTGCACCTAGAAAAGTCGCTCTCTGTACCTATCATAATTTCATAAATTGTATATTTTCTTGAATAAATATTTATTATCATTACCTACCTATTTCAAATTCATTATTTTTCAGCTATTTGACGACTTCTTTTAATCACTAATCCATGGTAGCATTATAATATCGTCTCGTCGCGCACTTCTCTACGGCCGTTGTATCCTTATACTACACATTAACAATATAACATTACAGTACTACGGAATTACAATATATAGCGTTTGGGTCCGAATAATAATAATAATAACAACGACAACAATAGGTACACACAATATAATTGTATTTACATATTTTGTCAACTAATTTTGTCAACTACTACTACTACTGTACTGTCCCTAGCTTGTATTGTATTGTGTTTTCTGCCTTCCTTGTGTGTACATGGTTTCTGCAGAGCGTGTGACAACCAAACCACTTTGGAAACATACTCTTAATGACACCGCAAAATGTTATAGCTACGAAATTGATTTTATTTAGATATTTATTCTCAATCATATACCGACAGACACAACATAAAGGTTGTAACGTAAACAATGAAGAAATTACATGGTCAATGCTGCGCCCTATTACAGAGAAAATGTAGTATTACTTGGACTACTCACCTCCCCAGCCCACGCCCACCCCAGCACCCCCGAAGCATCCAATAAACCTCTAGAACTTGAAAGCTCCGAGAGGTCTCCGAGACACAACAGGATAAACTACATAATAATATGGCGATTTGAATACGTGAAAAACTAAACAAATGTAGAATCATTTAAAAAATACATGGTTTAGAAGAATATTGTGTTCGGAGACGTGGTCAATCACGGATAAACTGGTAAGATCATGTAAATCGTATCCTACAAATTATAGCGACAGCGACGGAAGCTCAAAGCGTCTATACAAGGATGGAAATAATGGGGTGTTCACATTTGGCGAATATCGCCAGGCGAATTTTAAAATATAACGCCAGGCGAAGAAACAAAATTCGCCGTACGCCCATTGATCGTCACACCTGTTCACACAGTCCACCGATATAGAAACTATCTGTCAGATGCACTTTGATTTTGACACTGTTTTCAAAATGGCGTCGAGATGGAGATCGCGAAGTGTTTATTTTTAGTCGAAAATGTTATAGTAGAGGTTATAAGGCGCCTTTTAATTAAAGAAACAAACGCCACAAACCAACAACAAAGATAACAGCCGTCACGAAGCGGGAAACATTATAAAATTTATAGGTTATAAAGTTTTTACCGTAGATACGAACGCCGCGCACATCTGCGCATGCGCGAATCGTTCAATCGGCCGAAAATGTTGGAAGGTGGTCAACTCGAGACGATATCGTTTCTACTGGTTTTTATCGTTTCAGACTAGCTGTCATTTTGTTCACACGGTTCAAATGGCTGGCGATATTTTGGTGCCTGGCGATATTCGTTAAAGTGAAAACACCACATAAGTGGTGTTCGATTCATTCTGCCCACTCCACAAAGGAGGCGGCGAGGTGATAACATCAATGATGACAATACATTTTAATAAATCTAAATATATTGATATTATTGACCGAAGGTAGGTACTTGTTGGAAGTCCATTTCAAGATAAAATTGAAAAAAAAACACTGTATGTAGTTAACTTCCAAATGACTTTTATTAACTTCGCGTACTAGTATTCGGAAACTCTCGACTCCATCATCAGGCTAAGAAATCAACCATCACAGGATGCGATCTTTGCCCTATTCTATCTATTCCTTCATACCATTTTCTAGTCATAATGAATTTGCAAATATTTGCCTCCTTGTGTTCACAAAAAAACGCATTAAAGATGGGTGAGTAGCATACCTCGATACCTTTGCTTTGCAGATCACTAAATAAATGACAAATTGAAGTGGGACGAATCTGCTACATATAAATACTTAGAAATTAATATAAAAATTGCAGATACAATGTTTTTGTTTGCTGACGTTTCATGGTGTTAACAAAATGGTCGTATAAGAGTAATTTCAGTAGTACACAGTACATTATAGATGGCGGTACATACTATTTACGAAAACAACACAGTTTCGCTTCGTGAACAACATCTAAAGAATTCTCTATACAATAGATATCCAGTACAAAGTTATACATACACACACACGCACACACAACTAGCTAATAACAAGTGACTTTTTCACTGATTAGAAGGAAATAAAAGGAATAAAACATTTAAGTTTATCTATTTATATTTATTCTATTTTTTGTAAAGGGCAGTACCTGGGCGTAGGTATCTCCATAACGACAAACACATGCTTAAATTGGATTCAATTTTGTAATGAAACGAGGAACGCTGCCCCGAGGGAGTAGTATGGATGAAATGGTAATCCATTTGTCGATCGTAAGAGAGACGTCCAAAGTGCAAAGGCGCACCCGGTAATGAATAATTGGTCTCTCACTCTTCTTCGTAAGTTTTCGAGTGTCCTGTAAAAGACAGGCTTTCGAAAAAAATAAAGACATTATACATCTCAAATTCAGCGATGTGGTTTAATTGCATCCCATCCGGAATGTAGGTATTAATTGTTGGCATAGAGAAGACGGCTTGCATGTTTATTAAATGCTGGCTACCCCGCTTTTGAGATACGCTGTGATGGTGTTGTTGTAGAAGTAGTAGTAGAGAGAAACGTCATTCAGCTTATCAGTTTATCATCAATCAAAATTAATAGTCGATAATCTACAGTAGAAATAAACACTTGTTTCAATAAAATTAACCTAACACAAACCTCAAAATTATATAAAATACAATTTATTATAAGAAAACCGTGTTTGATGTGGGAGATGAAATTTATAGAAGTCGAGAATTTATTTTTCATTTTTTTATAATAGGTATTGGCGATGAACCCTTGCTTGGATGATTTCCGCCTTTAAAAATCGCAGATTTATAAATTATTCATCTTACAATAAATAGAAAAAATTAATTAGTTCTATCAAAAGCAAATGTGATCAATTCCTCAAAGTAAAATGATTTTTTTCGAACAAAATCAAACATTGATGGACCTTATCATCCTCTAAACCAAGCAGATAGCTGATGTTAAGCGGGTATTGTACATTTCGAAGAGAGAAATACAATACACCACGATCTCGAAGTGGGCATGCAAAAAAGACATGGTCGAGAGTCTCATAATATATATCTTTTTCATTTTGATTCAATAAAATAATTTCAATTAAGTAATTAATATGTAAGTCATCATCAACGTGCTTTGAATAATAAGACATTTCAGATGAGTGATATAATATTTTATCACTGTTGATAAAAAAAATCAGTGTCTTTAACGTGTCGTATCATAAAAAGTAGGGTACTAGAAAAATTACAGAAAAGAGTGGGAAGATGAATTCTCTTTGAAGACTCCTCGGAACGTAATATGATATAAGACGTTGCGATTTAATTATTAAATTATTTGCAGAAAAATGTGGGTGGATTAAACTATTTCTATTCCAACGAGTCTAAGAATAACTCTCGGTTCCGAAGACATTCCAAACATCTTTACATTATATTATATATAATATCATTTCAATTTGATGTCGAAAGCTCCATGTTGTTTTCGTATGTGCGAGTTCTTTATTTAATTTGTCATTATTTCAAATGAGAAAGCTCTGAATGATTCTGACAATCAAAAGAAAGCTATCCAAGTGTGTGATTTCAATCAGTTGTTATGAATCAAATTATTATTAGCGTTTATATTATGTCAGAATACGTATTATATAAAACGTAATAAATATGAAAGAGATATATCCGTTAACTGTGTCGCAGAGTTTCATAACACATTTAAGTGATATGGAGAAATTCAATAAGAACTATTATACAAGTATTAAACGTACTTTTCTCAAGACAAACAAGTATGTTGATCATAAGATTGTAACAAGATTGAAGAGGGACCCACTTCAAACCCAGATATTGCAGGAGTCGTTTACTCCTATATATCTGCACATTCAAACCAAATTTTTCCTCACGGGTGGGCCATTAAGGGTAGTCGCGGTGTGGAAAGGCGGCAAATATCCTGGTTAAGAAACATTCAAGAGTAGAGCACAGGACAGAGAAAGCCCACGCCAGGGTGATAGCCGACGTCGGGGGGATTTGACATGGCACTTTAAAAAGAAGAATATTGAATAAAATTAAACTTTCTAATTTGTACCTATACTTACATAAAATTTGCTCCTATTATTCGGTTGAGTTATAGAATATATAAAAAAACACATAAAGGGATATAACGAGACTCTTTTCTCATCATCATTTAATTTCAAAATTAAATCAATTTCATATGTTAAATTTTCATATATGTCCTGTTAGAAGCTTCACCGGATATTGAGAATCCGGCTGAAACACAAACCGTTTCATCAAAACGAAAAAGTTAAATAAGCACTACATCGGTGTGAAGGATGAAAGAAATGAAAGCTCATTCTGAAATGACTGTTGCTTAATTGATAATTATTTTTCTATTATTCTCACTCAGAAATAGAGAGAGGTAATTATTTGATGATACAGCTATCTATCGTCATAATAAATATGATGAATAGATTCTTATAAGTAGACTCAAAAATTTCCTATAGATCTATCTATGTATACCATTACGACATATCCCACACGTAAGGTAGTCAGCAGATCAGCCGTATGTAAAAAAAAAACATGTAAGCCACCCTCTCAGTACCAATAAAAATTAAGACATTCAGAATAGATGGCAAATCTCATCACTGAATTTAAAATTTATTTTTATTTATTTATTTCACAATCCACGGCGTGAGCCTTTTACATGTTTAAGAATAAACAATACACAAATCAAATATCTCATTCACAACACAGTTGGAAAACAAGAATTAACAAAACACAAAAGGGAATCATTTCATAACAATAATAATTTGAAATGAAATGAAATTCTTTTATTTCCCTTCTTACAATAGGTACATTTGTCAATTTTCACAATATATTTTAAATTATTATGGTCATCACATATCACTCTTTCTTCTTATCAAACTCATCATGGGCTCCCTATAGGGATCTCAGATGAGCGAGCCAGGGGCAGCCCTCACAGGGACCAAAAAATGGATAAATTAGGTATGTTGGTCTTTGTAAAAAAATAGGGTCCCATATCAGGCCACCCCTGGCCCGCCCTAATTTACCTAAGTCAAATCATAAAATATTGGAGTATCAGTACAGAATGTCAATGAAATGTTTAGTATTTAATATGTCAAGAATTAAAATTGCAATAATGTAGGAGATGTCATGTAGATTGAAGGAAAAAAATCTAAAGGAAATGATACAAATAATTTAAATGTCATAAGAATTAATATCATAAATAGTTCAATGTAAAATGTCTTTATTTTCTCGAAATCCTGCCTCATACAGGACACTCAAAATTTACGGAAAAGAGTGGGAGACCAATTATTTGCCGGGTGCTCCATGGAACATTATGATTATCAATGTAATATGTAAAAATAAAATAGAAATGAAAGACTAGGTTTTCAAGTTTTAAGGTAAGTTTTACATCGATTTGACAATCTCTCCATGTTCCCGATGAAATTATCAACAATAAATCATATCGACTGTACAATTCCATAACTCAGCATGTCCACAATTTTAATGTGCGATTTTTTAACTGATTGACCATTTGTTTTTTCCTGTTTGACATTTAATATTTATATCATTACAATTTTAAAATTATTTTTGTTGAAATTAATTTCTTGACCCAATTCCTTTTTTAATTTTCTTTTGAAACTGAGTCAACGTTGTTCTATTATTTAATTGTACTCTTGTTTTGTGTCTTATTAATTGTTTTGTGTCTTTTTTAAAAGAAAAATACTTTTTGTATGTATACTAAATTTTTTACATGTAAAAGGCTTCGGCCGTGAATATCTGAATAAATAAATAAATAAAAAAAATGATTTTATTAGTAATGCACAATCAACGCCACTTTTTCAATTCCATAAACAAATAACTATAAAAAATAACTATAAAAAATAACTATAAAAAAATACCTACAGGGTTCTCTCTATGTATGAAATATTTAGTTATGAAAAAAATTATATGCGTATTTTAAATTCCACAAATAAATATTTCGAATTGTTTAACTATTGAACGAAATAAAAACAACGTCAATGCGATTATCATTATATAGTTAATTTCACTTTTTTATGTTTTTAAAGCATAATATATCTAAATAAATTATAATAAAACAAGACTCATAATTATTTTACTCTTCTTCTTCTCTTCTTCTATCAGTACCTTATCAGGTCCCCCCGACGTTGGCGATCATTCTGGAGAATCAATTTCACTCTTGACTTTATTAATTTGCGAGCATTCCTTTGAAGAGCGTCCGCTCTCATCGTCAGGCCAAAGTAAAGTAAACTTTACCACATACCTATCTTGTTTAATTAATAAATTATTCATATGGAATCCCACCAAGAACCGTTGGTCAATAAATTAAACTTTATCATAATAATATGAATACACTTAAATTACAATATTGGAGAGCTGTTTTTGAATAAATATATCTATTACATATTATTTCTACTTGTTGAGTAATGGAATTGAATAGCGATATATCCGAACTCGTAATAATGTAACATTATTTCTTCATTATAATAAATTTCCTTCAATATTTTTCATTTATTGCCTGATTAATTTCAAAAAAACAATTTATCGTCGGGAGTGTAATTTATTGAGGAACTGCCGCGGTCAAAATGTGTACCTAATTCTGCGTATCTAAGTATGAAATATCGAGTTAAAGTAGATATTATAAAGTACATTTCTATTTACTTGCTAACTGATAAATTCTGTAGCAAAAGTGAGAAAATATTACGAAAATATGACGAAAATATTACAATATTATTTTAACTTATTTTATTGAAATATCTTTATATGATAAAAATATTTTGACATTATAGGTATAAATAAAAATCACTTACATCAAGCGCTTCCACAAAGACTTCATTAACCATGACCCGGCTATCAAGAGCTTTAGATGATGTGGAGTATCCAATATTATGGTTGAATTGACGATATGAAATGTTTTATAAAGTGATATTTTGCAAATTCTTACCATATATAGGGCACTTAATTTGCAATTAAAAGTAAGAAACCTATTAGTTTTTCATTACAATATTTACAATATAGGTGCCTACTCTATTTCAACAAATATTTAAGGCATTCTGTTTGGTGGCAAACCTCATCACTGAATTTAGGATGTTAAATATCTTTACCCGAACCCGAAATATATTATGTTACTGTTAAATAAAAAAATTAAAACTCCAAAGTGTTTTTACTTATAAATTTTTAATTAAATAATGGAGTTTTACTCATTTAGTGAAAATAAAATTAGTTAAAAATATTTATTAAATATTTATTTTTTCGAACATCTTCCTGTTACAGGACACCAGAAAACTTACGGAATATGTTTTTGAACTGAACTGTGTGTGTTTTTATTTTTTTATATATGTTTGTATGTTGTGTTTCTTAAATTGTTTATCCAATTTTGAATGTTTTTTTAAATATTCTACAATGCACATCCGTTACTTGATTTTTAAAATCGCGATCGATTTCGGTAAACCTATACCATTGACGAGCGAGATAATACATTCAAAATGTCTCGTAACTGTTACATAGTTAATCCTTCTAAAATAACTGATATTGTTTATCCAATGTCTATATGTGAATTGATATCCGTGATTGTGGATCTTTTGATAAATATGTTTTTTTTAATGTATAAAAAAAGTTTATTAATAGCTGTTAATAAATGAATAAATAAATATAATGGAGGACCTATTCTTTGATGGGTGTTCTACGTTAAGATAAATTTTATTTCTTTTTTTATGGAATTAAAGTCAGTATAATGGTGTTAGAAATAAGAATAGTCTAGTTGTGACAAAAGAACGAATGCTGTAGGTAGGTATGCATGCACAAAAAAGGTTGCATAAATTCAAGAGCACATCGTATCAAATACAGTTGTAGAAAAAGATACCAAATATTTTTTTTATGGAAACAAAAAAATTGTTTTGAGTTTTACTATATTTATTAATAGCTTTAATAATAGTAACCTGGTTTCGACTTACAAATTCATTGTCAAACTCGTTACTATTATTAAACCTAGGTATATAAAAATACAGTCAAACACAAAATAGTTTGTTGTTTTCTTTGCTGGTTTTCAAGTTTTTAATTAATTTAAATTCTAAATTATTTATAAAGGTAAAACCATTTGTTCGGGAAAGAAAATAATAGGAGTTTTACAAAATAAACTTCATCTAAATCAAAAGATAGCAATTATATGTAGAAAATAATCGTAAATGCATCTTCAACAAAGTGCAACGTAATGAACAAGAGAGTTTATTCTGGAATATTGAACGTCATTAAAACATGTAATAATAAAATCAAATGTACCTAATAATATTATTTTTGAAATGGTTCTATCGTTACAGCAAGTAAATAATATATCTACATAATATGATAATGTTTCGATATCATTTACAAAACAATTTGATTCGAGAAATCTGACATCCGAACCATTAATTTAAGTCAATACTAAAACAAACCACCAAAATTCAAACTCGTTGCTTCTCAATACAAGATGCTATTTTAACGAAGAATCAGTCCCAATACTATCAGTCCTGCTTCTCTACTCGTGCATGGGTGATGCCATGATATTAGGACAGTATAAATCTCGATAAATAATATTGATAAAAATATATAACAGAAACTTGAATTTAAGTTTATCGATTAAGTTGACGTTTATTGTGTAAAACTCAAGATTAATTTGTAGAAATAAACACACGCTGTTTGAGTTTGTCGATAGCCTGGAGGTAAAGTTCCGGCCCCGTGCACAAGAAGTTCACGGTTCGATCCCAAGTGCCGGCAAACTCCCCTTTCACGACACAAGCTTTAAGCATAACTGTGAAAGGTGTATAAGGTTGTATTTGGGTTTATAACAAAATCCCAGATATATCTTTAAAAAAACAAAAATAGGTGCAGTATCCTGATTTTGGCTTGCAAAGTTTTACAAAGAGTTTGACATCGATTTTTTGTAAATCAAAACCAAGTTACTGTACCAATTTTTAATACAGTAAAATTCAAACAGCTTGACTGTGTTTCCCATAAATTTAATTTTTTCATTCATGGAAAAGTAAATGAAAAATGTATCAACTTCGTAATGGTGTATTTGTGTATTATGCAAAGATTGAATTAGGGAAAATTACTACAAATTTCCTGGAAATTAATCGACCTCTTTATCTTTCCTGTACAGTGTCTTTAATATAGGAAGTATATTAAAAACACTGTAATGAGAGTGACCTAATGATGGCGAATGGCAAGGTGATATACGTCGCTGAATACCGGAGTAGCAAAATCTAAAGTCCGGACCCAAAAAAGAAAAAGTATGAAAGAATATAGGAAGTCGTATTGTCAAAAAAATATTTTTTTTTGAGTGTGAAAAACACACATTTTGAGTGTGTTTTTTGTATTGCACAGATAAAACGAGTTACATGTTCATCACAAAAGTCATAATCCAGTGGCTACCCAACATTTGGAATTAACACAATTTTCATTGAAAATAAGACGTGAGGTTTGGTATAAAAATGAATTAAGAAACATTTCCTCACCCCCCACCCTTGTGTATCTATTACTTTAGCTATAAGACCCCAAGCTAGAAGTTGTATAATAATATATTATTTAATGGTATGTACCACTCACTACCTACCGCTTTCTTCAATCATTTGTCATTGGTTATTTCTCTGACTTGTGTTCTTGGCTTGTCTCGGTAGGTACTCCCAACTATAAAGACGATAGGAACAAGGAAGAAGTATCAAGACTATAGGAACTGAGGTACGTGAGTACCTACCTACCTAATATCCCTTTGCCAGAACAACAAACTACTCATTCAAGGGATGATTGTCAGATTTTTCAGTTGATTTGGGGTTGAATTAATTGATCAATTAAACTTTTTTTATAAAGATTCTGTATATGTATCTCTATCATCACTAATTAAAGACTGCACTATTCACCAACGTCTGTGCGTCTGTCTCAAGACACCAAAGCCAAGAAGCAAAATCATTCAGAATTAATAATAATTCTTAGGTATAATCTTTCATAGATTAGATAACCAATAGACTCTGGAAATCAGCTACTCTGACTCATTATAGTAATATTTTCAGAATGGGTGAGATATAATTATCTCATCACCACTTTAATTTTGAAAATTGATAGTCTTAATTTTAAATTAATTAAAATAAAACACTTATTTGTAGTATATCCACGGTGACTTTTTATTGGACGCGAGCCGGCTTTCAAGAGCTTCCGCTCTCATCATCAGGCTGGCGAAAAGTCGGCTCGCGTTCAATAAAAGTCACCGTGGATATACTACAAATAAGTGTTTTATTTTAATTAAGTGTTTTATTTTAATACTAGCTGGCCCGGCGAACTTCGTACCGCCTAAGAATCAATGAACGATTTCATACATACATCTTCTTCCCCTTGTCCTAGTTCGGTCGGGGGCCCATTGTCCCTAAGTATCTAACTATATTAAAGAGATAACTGTCCACCGCTGCTTCCAGGACCTCTGGCCACTCCAAACCAAGCCTTTCAACACATGTTCGACACCTGCCCTATCTTCTGCCCTCTCCCACTGACTTTATGAATGATTAATATTATTAATCTCTTTACAAACTCCCGTAATTGTCAAAGTGTGTCATCGAAGGTATAGTGTAAAAAAATATAATTCATTTGGAACTTTCGCAGTTTAGCGGCCCCACCCGTTGTCGAGTACTTTTTTCCATAGAAAAAGTAATATTTTCGAAACTTGAGGAAATTGTTGCCATGTGGTGAATTATTTTTTGGTCACCAAATTTTTGGAAATTTCTTTTATAGGAAAAAAAATTCGCAACTATGAAACTTGAGCGGCCCCACCCGTTGTCAAGTAATATGTACGGAATTTTAGGAAATTAATTTTCGAAGTGGATTTTTTTGCCGGCAAATTAAAATAATTATACATATGGCAACAATTTCCTCAAGTTTCAAAAATATTACCTTTTCTATGGAAAAAAAGTACTCGACAACGGGTGGGGCCGCTAAACTGCGAAAGTTACATTATTTTTTTTTTTACATAGACAATTCACACACATCGAGCTAGTCCCAAACTTAGATGAATCTTGATTATGGGTACTAACGCGACGATACACACATATACAATGCACTATATACATATATATGTAACACCCAGACCCAGGACAATTTGAAAAAGGTCATTCTTCACTTTGCCCTGTCCGGGAATCGAACCCGGGACCTCGTGACTCAAAGGAAAGAGCTCCGCGCCACACCGGCCGACATGAACAATTTATGTTGAACAATTATACTTAACTCAGATTTGTTTATAAATTATCTGCATTACGTAATATAATTATGTAGGTACTATTTTTTTTTTCAGGTAGATTTTACCTATTCATTTAAAATTTATAAAAATTCTTTCCATGATTTTTTAAAAATTGAAATATCAGAACTACAGATGTTAATTTGTATGGATAACGTTTTTAATTTGAGAATGTATAGAAAAATTATCATATAAATAGTCCAATCTATAAAAAAACTTCATTGTTGATTTTGTATAATTCTCCATATTGCATTTTTAGTTGAAATTAAAAATGTATGGCGTAAATAATTTTCTTCGTAATTTTTCTTCTCTGTCTGCAAATTTCACTACACAATCTTGCATCAGAACTACCTACATGAACACATTCTTATTTTCATCTTTAATAGCACAATTTTTGGTTCAATAATAATTTTCCATCTGCAAAAATAAAATACAATTTCAAATATAATCTGTGCACGTCCACATTTATGTGACAGATCTATCGATACATAAATATTAGTCGAATAAGTCGGTAGTTACATGGCAATAGGTTGTATCTCGCATTTTTTGCGTTTTCAAGTTTGTTCCATAAAATGCTCAAAATAGTGTAATATTTGATGTGGCAAAAAGATATGTCTCTTTATAGTCAGAATAAAGAGAGAAAAGACGTAACTTATTGACATGTAGAAAGATTGTTTTCATCAACATGGCAAAAAAATTCAAATATTTTTAAACTGCAATAAATTATTTAGTGAATGAAACATACATCTTGTAGAAGAAATTATTAAGAGAATGTTACATCTATCTTGTAGAAATAATAATAACCTTCATTATGATATATAATGCTCGAAATTTGGCTGAAATATCTCTTTTGCAAACTTTGTTTTTGCTCTCCTGTAAAATTATGTTTTAGTGAGATACAACCTATTGCCACGTAACTACCGAATTATAGTAAACAAATATTAGTACACATTTCGTTCATATTAGTTATAGTAATTTGGTTCTTAATATAGCAGAACCTACGGATTATTTTAGCACAATGCAACAGGCGACGTGGGGGCGCTAATAGCGTATGGACTCTCCATATTGTTTTTATTTTTGAAATTAAAAATGTATGGCGTAAATAGTTTTCTTCATATATTTTCTTCCCGTGAATTTGTAAGATGTTTTAATAGCCTATAGTTTATTCCGGGCGGAGAAGAATCCAACAAATCAAAGATCATTCAAATCGGTACAGCCATTCTTGAGTTATAATTGTTGTAACACACACGTCTTCCTTTTATATATTAGATATGTAACACCCAGACCCAGGACAATTTGAAAAAGGTCATTCTTCACTTTGCCCTGTCCGGGAATCGAACCCGGGACCTCGTGACTCAAAGGAAAGAGCTCCGCGCCACACCGGCCGACATGAACAATTTATGTTGAACAATTATACTTAACTCAGATTTGTTTATAAATTATCTGCAGTACGTAATATAATTATGTAGGTACTATTTTTTTTTTCAGGTAGATTTTACCTATTCATTTAAAATTTATAAAAATTCTTTCCATGATTTTTTAAAAATTGAAATATCAGAACTACAGATGTTAATTTGTATGGATAACGTTTTTAATTTGAGAATGTATAGAAAAATTATCATATAAATAGTCCAATCTATAAAAAAACTTCATTGTTGATTTTGTATAATTCTCCATATTGCATTTTTAGTTGAAATTAAAAATGTATGGCGTAAATAATTTTCTTCGTAATTTTTCTTCTCTGTCTGCAAATTTCACTACACAATCTTGCATCAGAACTACCTACATGAACACATTCTTATTTTCATCTTTAATAGCACAATTTTTGGTTCAATAATAATTTTCCATCTGCAAAAATAAAATACAATTTCAAATATAATCTGTGCACGTCCACATTTATGTGACAGATCTATCGATACATAAATATTAGTCGAATAAGTCGGTAGTTACATGGCAATAGGTTGTATCTCGCATTTTTTGCGTTTTCAAGTTTGTTCCATAAAATGCTCAAAATAGTGTAATATTTGATGTGGCAAAAAGATATGTCTCTTTATAGTCAGAATAAAGAGAGAAAAGACGTAACTTATTGACATGTAGAAAGAGTGTTTTCATCAACATGGCAAAAAAATTCAAATATTTTTAAACTGCAATAAATTATTTAGTGAATGTAACATACATCTTGTAGAAGAAATTATTAAGAGAATGTTACATCTATCTTGTAGAAATAATAATAACCTTCATTATGATATATAATGCTCGAAATTTGGCTGAAATATCTCTTTTGCAAACTATGTTTTTGCTCTCCTGTAAAATTATGTTTTAGTGAGATACAACCTATTGCCATGTAACTACCGAATTATAGTAAACAAATATTAGTACACATTTCGTTCATATTAGTTATAGTAATTTGGTTCTTAATATAGCAGAACCTACGGATTATTTTAGCACAATGCAACAGGCGACGTGGGGGCGCTAATAGCGTATGGACTCTCCATATTGTTTTTATTTTTGAAATTAAAAATGTATGGCGTAAATAGTTTTCTTCATATATTTTCTTCCCGTGAAATTGTAAGATGTTTTAATAGCCTATAGTTTATTCCGGGCGGAGAAGAATCCAACAAATCAAAGATCATTCAAATCGGTACAGCCATTCTTGAGTTATAAGTGTTGTAACACACACGTCTTCCTTTTATATATTAGATTTTCAGAATGGGTGAGATATAATTATCTCATCACCACTTTAATTTTGAAAATTGATAGTCTTAATTTTAAATTAATTAAAATAAAACACTTATTTGTAGTATATCCACGGTGACTTTTATTGAACGCGAGCCGGCTTTCAAGAGCTTCCGCTCTCATCATCAAGCTGGCGAAAAGTCGGCTCGCGTTCAATAAAAGTCACCGTGGATATACTACAAATAAGTGTTTTATTTTAATTAATTCAACATGAATTTCCAACAAGTACCGTCGGTTGAAAATATCAACTTTGTCTTAATTTTAATTTAATTAATATATTGAATAAAAAACAAATTGATATGGTTTGGTCTTGTGGAACGAATGGAAGAGGAAAGAATGACAAAGATATATACTTGTTTGAAAGGAGAGGTAAGAAGAAGCACGGGCGTCCGAGAACTACATGGCTTGACCATGTAGATCAAATTCTCACGAACGACCGTGTATTGAGTAAGAGAAATCGACGTGCGTGCATGAGAAATTGTATGAAAGTAGAAGAAGCGAAATAAGTATGTAAGGACAGATCTATATGGCGTTCCATCATTCTCTTTGCCTACCCCACTTGGGATACGGCGTGAGGAAATAAATATATATAATATAATATTATATTTATCCACCTTCACGATACAGTTTAATTAGCATATCCTGGGTTAATATTATATGCGGTTTTTTCCAGTCATCCCCAATATGTATTGTGTGAAATCAAATGAAAAATATTTCTAACACATCCTGTGTCAGTGGCGTACCTTATTGTGTTGTGGTTTTAGTATTAACGGGACGAATTTTCCAAAACACGTAAACGAAACTTTCCCCCAAAACGATAATCAAAATGTAATTATATAAATTTAAGAGATTAAGTTGAACTTTGTTGAGATGACTTCACGAATTCATTACATAATCACCACTTAATTATTTGTTTCTGTTCGAAGGTCTGTATGTTTTTATGAATGCCCACAATGGAAATCGAAATTAGATAAGTCAGGTATAAAAAAAAGAATTGTTTTTGAGATCTCCTCCTTTAGGGATATTTTTGGCTTGCAATAATATTATTATACATACTTATCTTATCTATAGATAGATATTTATTATTCATTTATTTATAATATCCTTGCATGTGTCACAAGGGGAGCAATCAGTGTAATAACTACATGCAATAAATATTCAAGTCGTCTTCTCTGTGCCAACACAAGTTAGGACAATCAAAACGGGAGGCCTACGTCATCACTGAATTGAAGATTTAAAATGTCTCATTACGTGACGTTTTGCGAAAACCTGCCTTATGTTTTACAGGACACTTGAAAACTTATTGAAAAGAGTGAGACCTATTTGTTTCCAGGGACTCCATGGAAAAAAAGAGAAATTGCAGGATATAAATAAATTAACCAACGATTTGTTTGCGAAAAGTTAATATTAAAGATTCGTACTAATGAATCGTTTGTACTATATCTGGTCCTAATCTGATAGTTAGTAGGTACCAATGATTCGTTGTGAAATTTCATTAGTATTTTTCGCAGTGAACATATGGGTTAGTTAGAAAACATCGCGCTTCTGCGATTAACTCCTAATCCACATTTTTCTACTTTAGATATATTAATTATATAATTATCTGTCATCATTTTGTGAAATGAAGTTCGTTATTAAAATTATTATTTTTACTTAGGTATATGATTTAGTTCCGTGGAGCACTCGGCTAAGAATTTGTCACCCACTCAAATTAAAATAAGCGTTATCTTCTTCTGTAGAAATAAACATTAGTGAGACTTTTTAGGTCATCATCAATCTTGAATCAAAGATCTCTCTCTTCCAAAGACGTCTCTAGCTTAATTTGTAGTACAAGGAAATGCTTGTTTCATCAGTATTTATTCAAGTACGAAATATAGGTATTATTTTTGTCGAAGACTTCACGGGACGGAAGTTTTTATGCTTTCTGCAAGTGTTTGTACAATTTGTTAATTTGATATTTATTGCTTGAGAGAAGTCGGGTGTAATTGTACCTACTAGTAATATTAATAATTTATTGTTATATAAATATTAATTATTATTATTTAAATCGTTTAAGAAATTCTTGTTTCCATTTTAAACGTATTCCCTCATGATTTTATTATTTGAACTTTGAATTAAGTCACGACAAATCTTAATTTAAACTGTGTAACATTTCAATGGTGAACCAAACAGTTTTACGCATGTCATATTTCACAAATAATGTAGCTAGCACCCGACAAAGACTTGATTTCCCACTTTTTTCCGTAGTTGTCCTCTCCGTGTCAGCAAATAAATAATACATTCAGAATGGGTGGCGAACCTCACCGCTGAATTAAAGATATAAAATGTATTTTACAAATAATTTAATAAGTTACAAATAGTTTATTTATTTAATAGTTATTTTATTTTACAAATAGGTAGTTTAATAATTTAAAAGAGTATATTTTTAAGACATTTATTAATTGATTTATTCTTCACTGTACATTGATAACTACAGAAATAATATTTTATAGAGAAACTATGTAGCTGCCCCAGCGAACTTCGTACCGCTTAACAATCAATGAATGATAATATTTTTAATCTCTACAAACTCCCGTAATTGCCCAAGTGTGTCGTCGTATATGTAGTGTAAAAAAATAAAATTCATTTATGTTGAACAATTTACTTAACTCAGATTTGTTTATAAATTATCTGCTGTAGGTACGTAATATAATTATATAGGTAGGTACTAATTTATTTTTTTAAGGTAGATCTACCTATTCATTTTAAATTCATAAAAAATGTTTTTTTCAAAATTGAAATTTCTGAACCACAGATGTTAAATTGTATGGATAACCATTCTTATTTGAAAATGTATAAAAAAATATTCTATAAATAGGCCAATCTATAAAAAAAAACTTCATCGTTGATTTTGTATAATTCTCCATATTGCATTATTTATTGAAATTAAAAATGTATGGAGTAAATAATTTTCTTCATATTTTTTAATCCCATGAATTTGTAAGATATTTTAATAGTCTATCGGCTATTCCGGGCGGAGAAGAATCCAACAAATCAGAGATCATTCAAATCGGTACAGCCATTCTTGAGTTATAAATGGTGTAACACACACGACTTCCTTTTATATATTAGATGTATTCAACTTTTATACATTAATTATACAGTGGGCGAGTTTATAGTAAAGGCTCTTCTCGTCCAACTAACTCAAAGATCATGATTGTATTAATTTTTATTGACACGGAGAAGACAACTTGCATGTTAATTACATGCAGTTTGTCTTCTGTACCTAGTTGTGGCAGATAAGATCACTGTCCCTACCATCATGTTGGACTAATAAGCGCTCAAAGTGAAGAAGAAGATATACTACCACTACTAGCGACATCTGATGTAAAAATGAGAAATTACACACGAAAATTTCGCCACTATTTACAGGCTAAACTTCGAATCTATTACTTATCCCTACACAGTATTATTATTATTAGTTTATTGTGTTATACAAGTTTGTGTTTCGTTTGCGATTAAGAATTATTGCGTTTGAGCAATAAATTATTTTAAGGCCGATACGATGATAGAAACCAACAAAGTGAGTAAGTATGTAGAGTTTACTCTTGTTTTGCAAAGAAAATTCTTGTGAAATAATTTAATTAATATTATTATTATTACTGCTCTTGATTCTAATTTTAAAATTAAATAATTCAAGCTATTTTAATTGCGTTCATAATTAAAACGTACATTTTGTATTTTTTTAAATAAATGCTATGAAACTCTCAGTAAGCGAGAACAGCCCCCCTAGACAAACCGTCACTTGTCGATCGACTACAAACGAATTTACGACTATAACCGCAACAATAACGCATAATTACATGGTACATGTAGGTAGATTTGTCGTAAATTCGTTTGTAGTCGATCGAAAAGTGCGTGCTTGTTTAAAGGGCAGGTCTAACTAGTTGGATAATCCTATTCTTTACTTGGAAGACACTCATTCGACCTGTCCTGACCTATGCCGCCGAAACATGGACACTCACTAAGGCGGATGAGCTGAGACTGGACATATTCGAAAGAAAAATCTTAAGACGCATCTATGGACCCATATGCGAAAACGGAGTTTGGCGAAGTAGATACAACTACGAACTCTACACGTTGTATCAAGATGTGCATATCACCAAGCACATCAAAATCTGCCGACTCCGATGGCTAGGGCATGTGGAAAGGATGAACGACACATCAACAATCAAAAGAATATACTCCATTAAGCCCAGTGGCAGAAGAAGCGTCGGGAGGCCAAAGTTGAGATGGATGGACGGGGTGGAAAAGGACCTGCGAGCTTTGGGCGTGACCAATTGGCGACGAGAGGTGATGGATAGGAGGGAGTGGAGGTGACTTCTTGAGGAGGCCCAGACCCACACAGGGTTGTAGCGCCATGATGATGATGATTCTTTACTTGGAAGTATACACCCGCCCGTGAGAACAATTAATTGTGCGGATAGATAGGAGTCTATGACTCGTGAAATATCCGGGTGTGAGGTGGGTTTCTCTTCAATGATTGATAGTATTTTTTAATTAAATAAATATGATTGTGCTGCGAAGGTGGAGTAAGTTGGAAGTGAGTGGCCTACCACCAAATAAGTTACGGGAATAGAATTAAAAAATTATAATATATTTTTCATTTGTCTATAATTTTGTTAATTTTCTACCTCCAGTTAGTCTACTGGTTATCTTACTTGTGGAAAGTCCTGTGATTGTATGGATCTATCTCACTGTACCATCTCGTCGTCTCTCAGGTTGGGTTAGCAGAAAGAAAACAACCCCATGATCTATCTTTACATGGTATGGATATAAAGACATATTTATGAATATTTATCAATCAAAACTTTCTTATTTCTAGTGGCCATTTCTGATCATTTCCGGGGCTGAATTGTTTAATATAATTAATTTAAAGTATATAAAGTGAGTTACAAATCCATCGGATTGGTCTGCAACGAGTTTATTCGATTCTTATTTGACTCCATTCATCCCTATTTTCAGCTAATCTCTTTAGTTCTACGCATGTGCCACAGTTCATGTCCTTCATCAGTTGGTCCATATACGTGTCTCTTGGTCAGCCTCTACCATTTCTGCCTTCTGTCATGCCCTTTGCGATGATGATAAGTAGGCCTGGGTGCCCGATTTTGTGGTCAATAAAGTAAGCTCGTTTCTGGCTGATTCTTTTAAGGAGTAGCCTCCTTTTATCAACCCTATTAAATATCTCTTTGTTTTCGACATGTTCCAACCAATGAATCTTCAGCATTGCGTCTGTAGCACCAAATCTCAAAAGCCGCCAACCATCCGCTTTCACTCTTGCTGATGGTCCACGTCTCGCAACCAAATAGCAGAATACTCCATACAAAGGTTCTTCTTAACTCTAAGATCAATATTTGGGGATTCCAATATTTTCGGTTTTTTGTTAAAGGCATTTCATGCCTGGTTTATCCTGCTCACAATTTACGATTTGGAGCGTCCATCCTGGTTTATTCTGCTGCCCAAGTACTAAAGTAGTTTTCTGATAACAGCCTACTATGAGACGAATATAATATTTTGATATCCGTAAACATCTTGACATTACTTTTTATTATTTATAGATCTAGTTATTATATTTTCGCTCCCGACAAAAAAACTAAATATAATACTTTCAGCGAAATATCTTATCATAATTAATATTTATCAAAAAAGATCTGTAGTCACATTATAATCCACACATAAATATTTGAGTCGGTTCGTATGTGCGTATGTCCTCAATGGACTCTGAAATAAGGAAAGACAGAAGTAAAATAATACACTCTTTACGAGGTCTCATCTCCTGGGCAGGTTTAAGGCTAAAAACATTTTAAATATCTTATGTATTGATAAAGATATTACAATTTTAATGAGATTCCCATACATTCGCTTGACAAAATTGCCAAGCGAATGTATGAAAATCCAATATTTATAGTCAAACATTTTTCATTGTATTGAATTAATTTCAAAATGGATGTAACAATAAATAAAACAATACTGAAACTAAATAATTAGGGACTGTTTACATAATGAAACATTGTGATTGCTAATGACAAAAAATCCTGAATTATGAGAATAAAAATTGCATATTTTTGACATTTTGAGCTATTTTCATAATGGAGGATATTATGAGACCATAGAAATCCATACTGTAGAATAAGAATAGTAATATGTAAAAAATCCATAAACAATGTTATTTGATTTTTTGTATAAATAAATACAAAAGTAGGTACCTCGGTACTTAATATTTTTCTTTACTTTTCATGGCAAATCACTTGAAGATTTATGTAGGTACTACAAACTAAAAATACCAATTTTAACCCATGTATTTGCACGGTTTCTGTTTATTTAAACCCGAGCAATGCCGGGTTATAAAAAGCTTGTTAATAATATTAATCATAATTTCCAAAAATAAACTTGGAATTTTCTAAGTAGTGAATGTTATAAAAATAGTAAGAAAGTAGGCAAATAAATACCTACATTAGTTTATGTAAGTCTATATAACAACTCACGTTCTGTGTAATTTCAAATAATTAGACACTATTAGTTCCTCTAGTACGTAATATGTAGTGTTCAGGATTTCCTAATTGCCACTACTACCGAACTGAAGAAGGTACCTACTTCTGTGTTCTCAATAGAGATGAAATACAGTGATTCGTGTTTAGCAGGATTTTTCTGTGGGATATGCCGTGATGGTATAGTAGTAGTAGTAGTAGTGTTTAGCAGGATTTTTCTGTGGGATATGCCGTGATGGTATAGTAGTAGTAGTAGTAGTGTTTAGCAGGATTTTTTTAAGATTCTAAGCCAAATAGTAGGACGTTTCTGTCTATCTGTAAACCGTCACGGTATTATACATAAATCAGGTAGCCAGTAGATTAACCAAACTTAATAATAATATTAAAGACAATTTGTATTTGGCGCCGTTTAATGATCCGTGATCATCTCAGGGCGCCGTGGCTTTTCTTGAAAAGCAGTGTTTTACGCGAAAAGATTTTCGCTAGCCTGATGATGAGAGCGTGAGCTCTTGAAAGCCGGCTCACGTCAATAAAGTCACTGTGGATATACTATAAATAAGTGTTTTATTTATAATTAATTCTACATGATTTTTTTTCTATTTCATTTATAAATACACAGTATACATTGATATTACAACAACAAAATAATATTACACATAGTAAAATGCTCCCTCCATAAGCAAACAAATGCTTGTGCGGAGGGTCGGAAATATTTCCATACATAGTGTTCGACTAGTAAATATTTCGATATTGCAGATACTACGATTCGGTATCTGGTCGAATAGTACCTAAAAATAAATCGAAACAGATCGTTTTATAACCGAATATTTTTTTCATCCCTATCTCCTACATTATATAAACAATTCTCCGCTGTATAAATAGGTTTTCTAGTATCCAATAGTGAGTATCTCATACCTACATACTAAATATAGAATATAAATGTATGTATCTATGTATGTATGTACATATTATAATGTATAACTATTTCCAGTAGTCGTTACGGAAAGAAAATAGAAATAAAATAAAACAATTAACTTAGAAATAGGTTGGGAGTATCTAATTGAGTGTTGCAATTATCTGAAATAGAGAATGAAATACGTCGGTCGATGTTTAAATCAATCACATCGAAGAATTTTTGTGTGGTTTGGTATATCTTTGGTATTTGACACATCCATGTATAGTAAAATTTAATGTCAAAAGAGCCTTAAAATTAATGATACTATGACTAATTTAAATATTAACATTGATTTTCTCTAGCACTGTCCACATAAATGACACAGGATTTGACTATTTTGGAACGCGCAGTTTTATAGAACAGAAAATTTGTAATTGTTTAGCACTTAGTTTAATTAAAACGTATCATTTTTGAATTTGCTCGATTTCGAAAGCAAACCAGTCGATTATGATTTTGTGTAAATACTAAAATTATAGATAATAGACCATTAAAGGATGACGTCACAGAAAAATCATTGAGGGGCATCAGGCATCCCAACACAACAGACGATTACGGTGTAATATTAGGTGGAACGCCTAAAGAATACCTAATAATAAAAAAAACTGTGAGTGTCGATTTTGTTATTATTTTGTCGTCTGACTTTCTTTTTTTTCTCTTATGGCATAACATCGTACAAGGATGATTTGCGCAATCTGACTGTTTGCCCCCCAAGCAAAAGCAAATCCATAGACAAGACCACGTGACCTTTAATGTTCTATGGTATTGAAAAAGTTCAAAAGAATGTGTTTTTTTTATCATTCAATCATATATAAAATACCTATATTAAAATACTAATCCTAAAATACATAAAATTCATTTTTGAATATCGATAAGTTCGATTGATTTAAAGTTTTATATAAACCTACTTTAATAAAACTGTTGTGTTTTAATCAATTAAATATGAACTTACACCAAGTACCGTCTGTCGACAATAATTATTGTCTTTATAATAAAAAAAATCAAACTCTTTGGTCCTTTACTATTTGTTTCTCATATAAATAACTTTAAATTTACTGCAACCTTAATTAAATAAATTGAATATCTAATCAATATCGATGTTATTGGAATGTTTGTACATCCCTATAATTCACAATGTCTACCTTAACCCTTTTAAGTCCATTTAATTTTGAAGTGGATCCAAATTATTATTTCTGTCAAATGGACATTTTCGCAGTTAGTTAATATATTGTTTTTGTGGTAAAGTGCCAATTCAACTAACTATTTTCTCTAAAACTAGTAATAATTGTTGGAATAATACCCATGCTTCCGCAGTATAATAATAATGCTTTGCACTTCACAATTGTGTCATCCAACAGTTTGTAATGGCGAAAAATGACTTGTAGGTATTTTTTTTGCTTATATCGTGGTTATTGTATAACACTGTTCAAATCATTATTATGGCATACAGTGGAAATATAACCTCATGCGCTTGGTAAAAAAAAATCTTTATCAGTGAGACAAAAATGATATAAGTAAACAGTTAAAAATAATAATAAAAAATATACACAAATTAGTGAGTACAGAAGACCTAGGCAAGGTGTCCAGAGACGTGCAGTTAGACGTTAAAAAAAGACGTTTAATGTATTGAAAAATCGTGTAATGGGTTAGTTGGAAGAAATCGCACCTCTGTGTATTGATTGTATGATTGTACATATTCGATTTTTATGTATTTTTGTGTAAATTTGCGTGAGATCAATGTACATTGTACAGTTAAGAATAAACGAAAATAATATAGATGCTGTAGGAATTGCAACGAGAATAGCTTACAAATAGAAAGAAGATTAGGTATAATGAAAGTATTGATAATCTCCAAAAATATTCGTGATCTAAATACTTAGGGTTGACTGGAAGACGTCACTCGACAACAAGTTCGTCTTTTGGTCTAAATTTACTCGTAGTAGCTCCCTTTCATTCCATGTAATATTGTGTTTTATGTTTAGAATATTTACCTACAAATTTTTTTATTGATTAACCGGATTTGGGTGCAGATGACAAAACCAATCAGAAACTTCGATTGGAGAACCATGTCTACACAATGCAACATTGTGTAGAATCTAATCGGAAGAAGTGAGAAAGGTGTCCCAACGCTTACGAATTGGCTCAAGGCTGGCTTAAGTGATCACTTTCGGTGTCCATGGACAACGTTCACCAATTCCACCATTCTCACTGTCACGATGTAAGGTCCACCCGAACTAGCAGCCGATAAAGTATTGAACTTAATTGTTCCGGCGCCATTTAGACGGGAGATCGCGATCTATTTGAGATCTGAAAAATGAGATCCCAAAAATATGGTTGCTTCTAAGGTTTGCATAAAGCGTCTTTCGATTGGTGGACCTTAAATCGTGACAGTAAGAATGGTGGAATTAGTGAACGTTGTCCATGGACACCGAAAGTGATCACTTAAGCCAGCCTTGAGCCAATTCGTAAGCGTTGGGACACCTTTCTCACTTCTTCCGATTAGATTCTACACAATGTTGCATTGTGTAGACATGGTTCTCCAATCGAGGTTTCTGGTTTGTTTTGTTTTTATTGAATTTTCGACCGATAATTTTTTTTAAATTTATTTAGTATGAGCAGCTATGAACTCAACCACTTAAATTTCAGTGCTTTAGTAACTAATACTAAATACTTAAAATTGTTTCGTGATTACAACATTGCAAGTGCCAATAAAATCAAACAAAAAGATTTACTTATTTAGTTAGTTATTTTTACTTTATCCTCAGTATTAAATAGATAACCGGCATAAAACCGCTTTTGTTATTGGTAGGAAGTTTGGTTACCTATGTAGGTACTTTTATTTCTTTTTATTTGATAAAGTATTCGCAAATATCTTTCAATACATTTTTTAAAACTAAAAGAGTCAATTTATTTTTATATTAAGTTTTTTCTCAAGCAGCCCTACTATTAACATTGAAATCACTAAGGTCAGCTAACAAAGACTCTGTCAATAGACTTGTGGTGCCACGTGGAGGGGGTCTGGCTAACTATGTTGACCGTGCCTTCTGTGTGGCTGGTCCATTGCTGTGGAACAAAATTCCCTATGATTTGTGAACTTTGGAGAGTGTGGAGGTGTTCAAAGCAGGTTTAAAGACCTTATTGTACAGGAGGTGTTATGATTATTGAATGGGCCCTTGCGGTAGTTTTTCCACAAAACGGCGCATCGTCAAAAAAATGTCTGGTTATCATTATAATTACTAGTATTAGTATTGAGAACCAATTTCTGAATTTCTAGATAGAAAATATGTGATGAAAACTTCAGACTACCTGTATTTTTATGTTGTTGCAGGCTTTCGCGGTCTTCATTTTCTTAGCATATTGATGAGAAATTTTCAATGACGTAAAAATACTTATTTTATTAATACACACATACTTAAGTAGATGTTCCATTAGCTTTTACAGTATAAGGAAGTTGGTACTTGAGTATTATTTGTGTTTCGGTGCGGGTACTTATATTGACTGTTGAAGGATAGATAGGATGAGAAAGAGATAGAGAATAATGGGGTGAGAGTTGATGAGAAGAAAAGAGATGGGGAGTTGTGTGTTTGTAAATAATTGACCTATTCAATAATAATGGAATGACCCTTTTGGTTTTCCTAAATTGCTATATTCAATTACCTCTTACTAACAACCACATCTACGTCATTCAACACTGTCAGTCCGAGACTTGACCTGCTATTCACTTGAGTGATTGGTAGAAAATAAATAATTATTATGTATGAAAAAAATAGGTCCATAAAATTAGTCATTAAATAAGAAAAAATATAAAGGACAGCAAGCTACATATTCAGACAGTCGTCAACTATTGACGATGATACACGAGGATGACTTTGAGGCTAGCTTCTTCATTCACGGTTGCCATTCATTGTCTTGAGTTGTTATTCATTATTCTCTTCGAACGGTTTGTTCCCTTTTCTTCGCATGGTCTATCGTTAAGGTCCCAACATAATCGGCGTCTAGAATTTCCACTTCATAGTAGGTACATATTTTTACTCATCATCTTTCACCGTACATGCTACCAGAATCTGGAACAACCTCCCCAATGATATTCGGTCCTCTTCAACTATAGGCTTATTCAAATAGGTATAAAGCAAAATCCCTCACAAACAACCCACCATCTCATTAATAGTAGAGAGTTCTCACTTAGATACATACCTATACCTACCTATTATAGGTATAGGTTTATGGTTATGAATGCTTACATTTTTATATTTATATAGGTATTCTTGTTTTACATTATATTCTATTTTCTGTTTATATGTCCTGTTTACCTTAATTGATCTAAACTCACTCTATACTTAAACAATAATTCAAGAGTTTTTGTGTTTACACAGTGGAAATTTATTTTTAATTTTATTAAATAAAATATAAAAATATATTATTGAGCACTGTTTAATTGAACAATTTTTAGATTTCAGTTTCCCTGAAGATGCCTACAAGTACAGGCGAAAACGTTCGGTATCTAACCTAACAAAGTGGAAATTAAACAGTGCTCAATAATATTATATTTTTATATTTTATCTAATAAAATTAAACATATTTATCAAACATTGTAGTAGGTTTACTGGAAGACATTGCCTCAAGGCAATATGTACGCCTTTTGTAAAATTTATTTTTGACAATAAGCGTTTATTATTATTAAAAACTTTCTACTATACTTAATAGGTATCTAAACATAGTTCAAAAATATCCGATTTTGGTATATCTCTACATAGTCCCTTGAACAAAGTCAAAACTATTCTGAACTCGAGATCCTATTCAAAAACTTATTTATTGATTAGATTGAAATACCTTGTTCATTTCACTAGACAGACACGTAGTACCTACCCAACTATGTAGGTAGGCACCACTCATCAGCTGTTGTAAACTTAAGACAGGTTTATTAAGTTGTGATCAAGTGTGGTTCCTATTGTTTCTACCACTTGTGAATTTAATATTAATTTTCTATCTACCAATTCTCGGCCACCCTAACAACCAAACTGACTAACTATTATTAATAAATAGGTATATTTCCACTATCTGAGTTTTAACTCGTTACCTTATCCATTAATCGTAAATTAACGATATTAAAAAAATAATAACTTTTAAGTGACCCTCATAAATTAAAAGTTTGTTTTTGTTAGAAAAAGCAAACTTCCGTTGAATGATTTAGCTGTAGGTATATTTTAACGGTTCCTCCGGGGATAGGCTGGGGTGTCATTGAGAGACCATAAAAGAATACGTATGTTTGTGATGCTCTCAAGGTGGAATCAGTGCTCCTGCATATAGAGAGGTCGCAGTTGCGATGGCTGGGTCACGTGCTCCGCATTCCAGAACACAGACTACCACTTAGCTCTTTGGAGGCTGCGGGAGAGAGCAGAAGACCAGTGGGCCGCCTTAGAAGAAGCTGGCAAGGGCAGGTGTCGAACTTGTGTGTTGATATTGAAAGACTTGGTTTGGAGTGGCCAGAGATCCTGAAAGCAGCGGTGGACAGGGATCTCTGAACGAGGTACCTGGGCGCAATGGGCCGTCGACCCAACTAGGACAAGGAGAAGAAGATGTATGGATGTACATATGTATATTTTCACCATCATATTCGATAATTGATTAATCTATATTATAATCTTATCTCAACGTAGCCATTAAACTGCATGTTATAAATAAAAAAGAATATAAAATAAATTCTATTTTCTTACATATACGCGATGTTTTATAATTACCTGCCTTTTACAGGACACTCAAAAACTCATAGAAAATTCTGAGAGACATTAATTTTCTTTCATCTATTACAAGAAAAAGGAGAAAAAGTTTATCAATTAACTAAGTATTTTTTTTATTAACTGTTCCTACCCATCTCGTTTACTTGAGTAAATTATTCAAATAATATCTTATTGTATGTTCCAAGCAAAACCGAATTCGAGAACGCTATTGTATAATATTGGATACTAAGCCTAAACTAACTATTAATTGAGCGCCTCCTCATTACTAAGTTACAATACTTTACGTGTACCTACCTACCTACAGTAGCGCCACTTGGAGGAATTGAGAATTAAAGTGACAGCTGATATAATGTTGCCATATTATTAAATCATTACAGTTTGTTGATCGTTACCTAAAAATCTAATATATAAAAGGAAGACGTGTGTGTTACAACACTTATAACTCAAGAATGGCTGTACCGATTTGAATGATCTCTGATTTGTTGGATTCTTCTCCGCCCGGATTAAACTATAGGCTATTAAAACATCTTACAAATTCACGGGAAGAAACAATATGAAGAAAATTATTTACGCCATACATTTTTAATTTCAAAAATAAAAACAATATGGAGAGTCCATACGCTATTAGCGCCCCCACGTCGCCTGTTGCATTGTGCTAAAATAATCCGTAGGTTCTGCTATATTAAGAACCAAATTACTATAACTAATATGAACGAAATGTGTACTAATATTTGTTTACTATAATTCGGTAGTTACATGGCAATAGGTTGTATCTCACTAAAACATAATTTTACAGGAGAGCAAAAACAAAGTTTGCAAAACAGATATTTCAGCCAAATTTCGAGCATTATATATCAAAATGAAGGTAATTATTATTTCTAAAAGATAGATGTAACATTCTCTTAATAATTTCTTCTACAAGATGTATGTAACATTCACTAAATAATTTCTTGCAGTTTAAAAATATTTGAGTTTTTTTGCCATGTTGAAGAAAACAATCTTTCTACATGTCAATAAGTTACGTCTTTTCTCTCTTTATTCTGACTATAAAGAGACATATCCTTTTGCCACATCAAATATTACACTATTTTGAGCATTTTATGGAACAAACTTGAAAACGCAAAAAATGCGAGATACAACCTATTGCCATGTAACAACCGAATTATTCGACTAATATTTATGTATCGATAGATCGGCTGTCACATAAATGTGGACGTGCACAGATTATATTTGAAATTGTATTTTATTTTTGCAGATGGAAAATTATTATTGAACCAAAAATTGTGCTATTAAAGATGAAAATAAGAATGTGATCATGTAGGTAGTTCTGATGCAAGATTGTGTAGTGAAATTTGCAGACAGAGAAGAAAAATTACGAAGAAAATTATTTACGCCGTACATTTTTAATTTCAATAAAAAATGCAATATGGAGAATACTTACTTACTTTACGTGTCCGGTCTTTTTTAAATCTTCCCACTCCAATAAGCGGCGACATTCATCGCCTTGTCGTTAGCTATGATAAGGTCTTCAGGACTACAGCCGTCCCCCATCAGTGGGCATATTAGTAGGTGGCTATCATCCTGAACTGCGCCACATTCACATTGTATGTCGTCCTCTGCAGATAGGTATCCCCATTTCTGAAGGTTTTTCTTTTTATTGTTTTTATGGAGAATTATACAAAATCAACAATGAAGTTTTTTTTATAGATTGGCCTATTTATATGATAATTTTTCTATACATTCTCAAATTAGAATCGTTATCCATACAATTTAACATCTGTAGTTCTGATATTTCAATTTTTAAAAAATCATGGAAAGAATTTTTATAAATTTTAAATGAATAGGTAAAATCTACCTGAAAAAAAAATTAGTACCTACATACATAATTATATTACGTACTGTAGATAATTTATAAACAAATCTGAGTTAAGTATAATTGTTCAACATAAATTGTTCATGTCGGCCGGTGTGGCGCGGAGCTCTTTCCTTTGAGTCACGAGGTCCCGGGTTCGATTCCCGGACAGGGCAAAGTGAAGAATGACCTTTTTCAAATTGTCCTGGGTCTGGGTGTTACATATATATGTATATAGTGCATTGTATATGTGTGTATCGTCGCGTTAGTACCCATAATCAAGATTCATCTAAGTTTGGGACTAGCTCGATGTGTGTGAATTGTCTATGTAAAAAAAAAAATAATGTAACTTTCGCAGTTTAGCGGCCCCACCCGTTGTCGAGTACTTTTTTTCCATAGAAAAGGTAATATTTTTGAAACTTGAGGAAATTGTTGCCATATGTATAATTATTTTAATTTGCCGGCAAAAAAATCCACTTCGAAAATTAATTTCCTAAAATTCCGTACATATTACTTGACAACGGGTGGGGCCGCTCAAGTTTCATAGTTGCGAATTTTTTTTCCTATAAAAGAAATTTCCAAAAATTTGGTGACCAAAAAATAATTCACCACATGGCAACAATTTCCTCAAGTTTCGAAAATATTACTTTTTCTATGGAAAAAAGTACTCGACAACGGGTGGGGCCGCTAAACTGCGAAAGTTCCAAATGAATTATATTTTTTTACACTATACCTTCGATGACACACTTTGACAATTACGGGAGTTTGTAAAGAGATTAATAATATTAATCATTCATAAAGTCAGTGGGAGAGGGCAGAAGATAGGGCAGGTGTCGAACATGTGTTGAAAGGCTAGGTTTGGAGTGGCCAGAGGTCCTGGAAGCAGCGGTGGACAGTTATCTCTGGAGGAGATACTTAGGAGCAATGGGTCCCCGACCGAACTAGGACAAGGGGAAGAAGATGTATGTATGAAATCGTTCATTGATTCTTAGGCGGTACGAAGTTCGCCGGGCCAGCTAGTAATAATATATAATGGGTATTATTAACTCATTAAGAATTGTCACTTTTCAAGTCGTGTTTTCTTCGTGATAAAACTTATTATGATACATAAGTAGGTATATTCATGTTTAATTTCATTTTTTTGTAGAGTCTTCAGCAAATAATAGGTCTCTCACCCTTTTCTGCAAAGGATGTGTTAATTTTTATAGTATCCTGTAAAAGGTGGGTGTTTGTTTAACATCACAAATAAGAAATTTCATATTAACAATTTCAATTTAGACATAAAATATGCCACACCTTCCGAATTCGAAGTTTTTTATTGCATGAAAACAAATGTTTTGCATGTAATTTGTCTGCTGTCTACCACACTTATGGGATAAGTGGTGATGGTATTGAAAATTTTATTTGATGATAATATTAGGTCCTTACATATGAAATTGGCGTTTGGCGAACTGGCAACTTTGATTCAAAATATGTGGCGTTCGGCTAGGAATTCCAAATTCAAATTTATTTCAAATTTAAGACCATGTATTTCTGTGTTCGAATTACGAAATTTATTTGTTATCGCGTCATTTGTTTTTCTTTCACATCGTTCTGTTCACAATATGGAGAACTTAAAATATCGCTATATTTACGAATATGAGTTTCACCTCGGCACTAGTGCTGCAGAAACGGCTCGTAGGATTAACAATGCGTATGGGGAAGCTACTGCAAAAGAAAATACGGTACGTTATTGGTTCCAACGTTTCCGTTCTGGAAATTTTGACCTACAGAACAAGCCTCGTGGACGGCCGGAGACACAAGTTGATAACGAAGAATCAAAAGCAATTGTGGAAGCAGATCCATCGCAAACCACGTCAGAGTTAGCGGCAGGCTTCGGTGTGAGTGATAAAACCATTTTGATTCACTTGAAACAAATTGGAAAAGTGAAAAAACTTGAAAAATGGGTACCGCATGAATTGGTACTGCTGCTTCAGGACAACGCTCGACCACATACGGCACGTTTGACGACCGCAAAACTACGGGAGCTGCGACTGGAATGTCTTCGACACCCACCATACTCCCCGGACCTTGCTCCAACTGATTACCATTTTTTTCGGAATTTGGACAACTTCATGCAAGGAAAAAAATTCAATTCTCACGAGGCTGTCCAAACGGCCTTCAAAGATTTTATTGATTCTCGCTCACACACTTTTTTTAGTAAAGGAATCAATGAACTACCTTCGAGATGGCAAAAGTGCATAGATAGCCTATTACATACTTTGACTAAATAAAAAAATAGTTTCATAAAAAAAATCGTTTTCATTTCTGCCATATGAAACGCCAATTTCATATGTAAGGACCTAATACTATTGAAAAAGACTTGACAATATTTATGTGAAATATATATGATAATCTCATTATATTATCAATTTTTCCTACGCCATTTTAAATATGAAAAATATTCGAAATTTGAATACGTTTGTATATCCATCAACATATTTTAATCTTTCTTTCTTACTCTTACATAATATGAAGAACAACTGTGTTGCTTAAATAAAATATGAGCAGGACGAATAACACATAAGTATGGAGTAGACTGAGACAGATGGAAAATAATAGACAAGACATGACTAAACTGTTCGCCCGTTGGCGGCTTTTGATGCTGTATAAATAATTCAAGATTTTTGAAAGTGTTTATGGAATACTGATATAGATACATATATTTTTTATTTATGTAACAGGTAGGTACTCGCCTGTTCTGTTTAAGATTGCAATGAACCTATCTCATTTGAGAAAAGTATATTTATAACATAACATAACATACCATGTTTAGACAATTCACATGCTTGTGCAAAATAAAACAAAATTATTTGTTCTATTAAAATGATCGTTACATTATTTGAATACTGCTAGGTAATTTGATTAGTTGGAAGATATTGCTTTTCTGCGATAAACTCGCTCATTGTGCAAAATTATTTGTATATTATCTTGTTGAAATCTTATTTTTTTTGTACAATAAAGTTTATTACTACGTATTCCATAAATGATTTAGTTTTTTTTTCTTTATAGCGCAATACATTGTTGAACAGCAAATAAGAATAATTTTTTTCTCATCATTTAATAGACCATTAAAGTTCACGTGGTCTTGTCTATGGATTTGCTTTTACTTGGAGGGCAAACCGTCAGATTGCGCAAATCATCCTTGTAGGATGTTGTGCCATAAGAGAAAAAAAAGTCAGACGACAAAATAATAACAAAAACGACACTGAAAGTTTTTTTTTTATTATTAGGTATTCTTCAGGCGTTGAATACCTAATAATCAAAAAGGTATTCTTCAGGCGTCGATCTGTGTGAATTGTCTATACATGTTATGTTACATATATGTTCCACCCAGTGATATGTTACAACTAGATTCGCAATGTCATACAAATATTCTCTAAAAATGTGTACCCACCCGTCGAGGTACAATACCTGAGTAATATAATATATTCATCTCTTTTCTTATGTATATATTCATATCTATCTACCGGCCTTTGTCGTCTGTAAAATTCCCCATTCTCATATTGTCTATCTCTTGTTATCTACAAACAATTTATATGTGTGTCGCTTTTTTTCAAACTAAAAATTGCGGCACCAAGGACCGCAACGAGATTTTATTGATGGTGCATGTTTGAGATTCATATTGCAAATCTAGGTATAACATATCACTGGTTCCACCCAATATTGAGTGATTTTGCAATACTGACAGTTGGAAGGATAATACCTACATGACAACGCTCTACTTTGAAATAATTTACTATCTGAGATAGCATGTGTTATGGTACTTTATCTCTTTTTCACGCATAGTTAGAACTGCGCAGTTGAAAGAGATACCACCTTTTTTTTGTTTTGTTTTTGTTTTAGAACTGCGCAGTTAGAAAGATATACCACCTTTTTGTTTGTTTTGTTTTTGTTCCGTTGTTGTCCTCCAAATATATTTCTGTGACGTCATCCTTTAATGGTAAAAATAGATATTTCTATTTCTATCTGAAAATTTGTTGCTCATAACCTTGATTGTAGTACTGAAGAAAGGCGGAGAGAGTTTTGAATACTATCGTTCGTAAGAAACCAAATCCAAGTCCTAGACTCATAGAAGAACTGCTTGGATTACATTTCCCAGGCAAATATGGTGTGGGTATAATAAATCGTTTAAGATATGATGTAGACCAGGGGTGCTCAGACTTGAACCATCGACGATCGACCATAAAATTATTAGGTGGCAAGCGATCGACTAGGTAAAAATAAAAGACAAAATTTATAAATTTGTTTTCGTTTTGAAATTGCGTTTTCTTAACTCACTCTTTGGTGGAAAATCATTTTCATATTTTGCATGCACGGTTTTGTAATGTCTTTCTAAGTTCCCACGTTTAGGCAGTGCAACTGAAGCACGACAAATTAGGCAGATACACTTATCTTTTATCATTGTAAACAAGAACTCTTCCTCCCAATCGTCGTTGAAAAGATATAATTTTCTTTTTTTTACCGCGCTCATTTTTTAATTATTTGGTATGTATTCTTACAAGTTAAAGTTACTCAGGTTCACTGTCGCGTTTAAGCCACTATTAATTTTATTAGTTCACGTATAAACACAACACGCGACACAACTTTGCAACGTTATGAATACGACTGCGGACTGACCCGACGAGAGGACGAGACGACTGTACGCCAAGCATATCGCAGGCGGCGTGGAAGGGAAACAGCCCGAACGGCGAAGTTCTCGCGCGCAGGTTGAAACGCGTTTGTTATTTGGAATTAAATAGAATCTCCCTCGAATTCCAAATAATATATGTTAAATCTTAAATTAACATCGATTATTCTATCAGATAATTGAACATTAAATGTTCGTTACTAAATTAATAAATACCTATTAAGTTACAATAATAATTGTAAAAAATATATTAAGAAAACCTTTTGAAATATGCTCGCGATCGACTTAAAAACCTCTCGCGATCGACCAGTCGATCGCGATCGACTGTTTGAGCACCCCTGATGTAGACTGTACTTACATAAAAAGGGATGTATTGATTCACCAACGTGAACATATTATTATGGAATGAAACGAACTATCGACCATCTGATAAACGATAAACACACGCATTCCAAGGAGAACTCTAAAGGACTTACACGCACTTACGATCAACGAGATTCAGTGGTTGTAGATGCAGATGTTTCGTGGTGAAGCTATGAGCGACCATAATAACAAGAAGAAGACAAGTATTTTTGGAGGGTATAATACCATACAATCTCATTGTGACGTTTTCTCTGTTCAAACCAATGACAATTATTTCATCTATGGTTCATATTTCTTAAAGGACAATCGACAATCAGTGTCAAATACTTGGGTTTTCAATGAGAAGATTCTTGGTTAAATTTTGAATCATCTTTATTTTAAACTCTTAAAATCTCATCAACATCTTCTCAAAGAGAATAATAACCGTAAAATGATTTAAATAATACAGGTTGACGCATTGGGATAAACACAACCCCCAAAATGTGACCACATAGTTCAAGGTTTGATTCAATAATATTATTATTTCACATCAACCATATAGTGGAAGTAGTAGTAGCAGCAACATCTGACGGGGATGGATCTACCCTCAAGATATTATTAATCATCTCTATATTTTAAGGATATGAAATAAAGCAACTTTAGGTCTGGTATGACCAACCTATATACCTAAATCTACTTCAATATTATTTGAATGTGTGTCAAAGTTCAAACCTAAATTGTTACAGTATATATGAATATTTACTGCTATAGTGATGATGGTAACAAAATGCTAACCATCAGTTAGATATTGTATACCTACCTAAAATAAATATACATATCGTAAAACCTTGTGAAGAGATTAATACATAGAAGTTGGCAAAAGGATCAAAATCATGTATTTTTTTCAGGTTTAACTTTATTATATTCAGAGTATCATACACTGAGAAAAATACTAACGAAATTTCACAACGAATCATTGGTACGTAAGTACTATCAGATTAGAACCAGAGATAGTACAAACGATTCATTAATACGAATCTATAATATTTACTTCTCGCAAACAAATTGTTGGTTAATTTACCAAGGACTAGTTTGCAATAGGTTAAATTTATAGATTCGTACTAATGAATCGTTTGTACTAACTCTGGTCACAATCTGACAGTATGTACCAATGATTCGTTGTGAGTATTTTTCTCAGTGTACAATGCACTTCTGTTGCTTGATTGTATGTGTACAGATCGCGGTCGATTTTAGCAAATCGTTGCCATTGTTGTTGTATTATTGCGCTCGTTAAAGGTAATGATTTGCCGAAATTGATCGCGATCTATAAACAGTCAAGTAACGAAAGTGCATCGTCGAATACTCGTTTAAAAACATTTTTAAATATTCAAAAAGGTATCTATTAAAATTAAACCATGGAGATCCCAGGGATACCAAAGATTTCGCATTTTTTTCTTTTATTTTTCGCAAGTTCTACTTAGACATAATATGATATCTTCCATTCAGCAAGAAGATAATAATTATGATATTTTACCCAAATGTCAAATATTTTTATAAGCTTTTAGTTTTTGGCTAGAATAAAAGAGAGCAAACAACCGTTGTTTGGGCTCGCGGAAGGAACGAATTATGACAAAATATACCAAAACTTTCTAATCAATTTTATGAGTACGTCATCTTTAATAAAATGCAACTCATTTCAAAAATATTTCCTGCTAGTATTTCATTAATTTCTTCGCTGCAATACTGTCATCTTAGTAAAGTTATACCTATGGTTGCACAAACTGTATTAAGTGGTCGCGAGCAAAAAATATCTATAATGCTGTCATATGCTCATTTCCATATTCTTTTGCATTTTATATTTTGAGGATTTTCTGTCATTCGTTTAAATACTACATATAAATAAAATAATATATATTTACAACCTAATTTAGAACACAAATGACTCGAATCGGGTAGATTGCCGTAACCGATAATTAATTAACTAATATAGAAAAGTAAGCAATCTGAGTACTAGACTTAGAATGTTCCACTGAATTTTAATATTATTTCCAAAGATATAACGTTTCTAATAGTATTGTTTATAATATTCGAGAATTTACTTAAAGGGCTAATGTATGCAGGTAATCTCTTATTATAAACTGTTTATTTATGGATCTAATCCGTCTCAGAATGGATGTACCTACGCCCTTATATACCTACATAAAAATATTTTTTTATTAAATATACACAAAATACATTACCTAATAAGCATATAATATTTTCGTGTCACAGTGTTTGTTATCATACTCCTCCGAAATAGCTGAACCGACTTCGATCAAATTTTGTGTGCTTATCGGGAGGTATGAGAATCGGTCAACATCTTTTTTTCAATCGTAATATTGGCAAATCTTCCAAGCTGAAGTAACAATGGGCTAGTCACACAGTTGGAAAAGAAGATAACAGATGGATGTCAAGGATTTTAAACTACGGACCATGGAAGTATTAAGTATGGATAGTTTACAGTTTATCAAATATTCATCTCACAGTAGGTGATCAGAAACTTAATGCACCGCTTAAGGTCGCACGGTGCCGGCGACCTGTCCACGCAACCACGGCCCCTCCAGGAAGATTCAACAAGAAATGGGAGTAAATTTAATAAAAATAAACTGGTAAAAAAGCTTTATTTGAATAATAATACCTTACAGGGGAAAACCTTTGAAAAAAGTGTTTATTAGCCTGAATGAAAAATGTGTGAGCGAATTTGTAAATAGAAAACAAAACCTTATGAGTGTGAGTTACATTACTGTGTGTCGTTTACAAGTATAGGTAACCTTACCTATGCATGTAAAATGCTTCTATTTGAATTTCTGACTTCAAATAATAATATTATACATCAGTATTATTTCAAGTATAATATTGTAGGTTTAATGTTAGTACTAAGATATTAAATTCTTGGTATGTATGTAGGTATGTATTATTCTCATCAAAGCAAAGGTTTCCCGATTGCCTTTAGCTAAGCAAAACGTGATTTTGGGGATTATCGTGTGGAAACCACAAGGCTACCTAAGTATTATGTTATTACCATATTATTATTATTATTATTATTATTCGAGTCCTTGATTTTCGAAACCCACTGCCGATTTATTAGTTAAATTATGAACGGTACAAAGGTATTAGTGTTAACACTGTGAAAACTCAATTTTTTTCTCAATTTTATTCTGTAAGTTTTCGAGTCTTCTGAAGATTAATTGATTCCTTAAACATCACGTAGATATAAGACAATATTATTAAGACATACATAAGAAAATAAACATGGCAGAATTTAAACTAGACAAATAAATTTGTACAATGGGCGAGTTTATCGCAGAAACGCAATATTTTCCAACTAACCATTTACCATTTCCAATTTAACCTACAATTACCACTTTCAATTAAGTGATTATGCATTCTAACAATCTTAAATGTTTCATTTTTTTGATTGACATGAATGGGATGATCTTTATATTTTTTATAACACGTAGGTAGTCGTTCTATTAGATACCCTTCTTTTCGAATATACAAATTCCTCTCGAGAACACACGTAGGTAGAATCAAATCGAACCTCTTCCATTTAAAGTATTGCTCCTAATGAGTCAAATCTCATTGTTCAATTGTTCATAAATTAAATGGTAGTTAATTTAGACTTTTTCATTACTGCTTTCGGCAAACCCGGTCACTTCAAACCGAGTTTTCACCAAACTTATTCGACACTTGCTCGTACCAGTTAATTCTGGGTTGCTAAGGTTTATTTATTTAGGTTCTCGTGATCTGTGTCTTCAAAACTCAACACGAAATCTTACGTTGGTATCAAATATATTTCCGAAAATTTTGGTATTATCAGTAATTTGATACTGAGGAAGCAGATATCTATTTAATTTACCCATTGTATCAGGATATCAACCAACTATAATAATATTATCAGCGATTCATAAAGGTATAGGTATTCGAACGAACACTAATATTATATCTCGTAATGTAGACTTTGCAATTATATCATAGATGATTTTATCATCCCTCAGGTAGAATGTGTTTGTACAGAATCGTCATCATTAGGAATACAGCGTTAAGGACCTGAACACATCTGATGGAATCGCTGCTGAAACTTTATTTAAGTTCTTATGATATAAACCTCTACTTATATTTTTTTGATAAAAAAAAACAATCAGAAATCTCGATTAGAGAATAGTGTTTATTCAATATGTCCATAAACACAGAGAGTGATCACTTGAGCCAGCCTAGACCCAATTCTTAAGCGTTGGAACGCCTTTCTCATTTCTCATGATTAGATTTTGGATAATGTTACATTGTGTAAACATGGTTCTCCAATCCAGTCTGACTGGTTTTTTCTTCTGCACGCTGTGCCCAAAGCCAGTTAAACAATAAAAAGTTGGTAAATATTCTTTACTTTTACTTTTATAACTTCAGTATAGCGTGTATGTGTTGAAACAACTTTATTTCCCGGATATTTTAGGAGTCCTGGGACTCCTGTTTATCCGTTTAGGTGTCAATTTTTTTTATCTTTTCAACTCTCTCCAGTCTGTCAGTACCACTGTGTCAGTGTTGGCATCTCCGACCCTACCACGTCAGTGCGACTCGGCTGACGCAGTACCACCTACACAAGCATAGATCATCAATTTTTAACGTTGATTTTTTTTTATCAAATCGATTAAATTTGCTAGAGGAAATCGAATGCATCGATTTTTGAGCTTAATTCAGCCGGCAATAAGTAACTGCTGCGAGTATAATAAGAAATAACGTGAAGATGTATGCACATAAAATATGCTATTATTATTAACAAGCTATTTAACCCGATGGCGCCAGAAAACAAGTATAATTTTCAAAGTATTCATAAAAATGTGTAGGTAGATAAGTAAATAGCCGTGGAATCATCAATTAATATTTTGAAATATCCAGTTGTGTAGTGTAAATTAAATAAGAAATGGAACATTATTATTGTTCGTCGTTAGCCTGGAGGTAGAGTCTCGGCCTTATGAACATGAGGTCCGGGGTTCGATCCCAGGTGCCGGCAAACTCCCCTTTCACGACACAAGCTTTTAGCTTACTGTGAAAGGTGTATAAGGTTGTATTTGGGTTTATAACAAAACCCAGATATATCTTTTTAAAAAAAAAAAATATAATAATTCTAACAGATGTTTATGACCGTTGTGGCCGTTTGGCAACCGGTGTGGTGCAAAGGTACCTAATTATGCTCTTACCTTGAATCTGAAAGTCTTGGGTTCGAATCCTTGTCAAGGTGAAATGAAAAATATCTTTTTCAAATTGTTCTGGGTATGGGTGTTACATGTGTATGAGTTTTGTGCATTGTATATCGTCGTTTAAGTACTCATTATACAAGATTCCTATTTATCTTTGGGACTAGCTTAATCTGTGTGAAGGTACATGTAATATGTTGTGTAAATTTATCATATACATAAATATCGTCGTTGCTTATTCAAAAAGAGACATGTGCGCACATTTTTATTTGGGCATAGTTACTCTTTTAAAACTTTTCATTAATGCATTAAAATTGTAGTTTGGACTTTTAATTGGCATGTGATATTATTCTTTAAGTATTAAGTTTTAATATTTGATACTAAAATGGTTATGATGTCATTATAATCAGTTTATTCTAGAAATGTCAAAATATTTATGAATTCACATGTCCCTTTTTGAATATGTAACGACGATATGTACGTTTAAGGCTTAGAAAAGACAAAGTTACTTTATTTTCTTGAGAATTGAACCCGCAACTCATCCTATTTGCGAGGTGTGCTTTGTCCAATATAAGAAGATGACGTAGTATTTTCTATACCTTATATGGTAGATTCATGTGTTAAATTTACATATTATAACATAATACAAAAGTTAATTGTATAATCAATTAATTGTCTAACTTAAATGCATCAATTTATTTTATGATACAAAGAAATGTGCAAACATATCAACAGACTAAAATAATTATTCAGACGAGGATTAAAAATAACTATGTATGTATGTGTATATAATAACATCATGCACAGCGTAGATTCAAACCCGGAAATTAAAGTGTCTACGAGATGCCATCTACCGCCTTGGAAGTGAAGCTATGTTATTATTATTATTAATAATAATAATAAAACATTTAATGTTTCATCTTAATTTGTCACAAGCAATGCTTGGAAAATACTTATAATATATTGTTCACGAAATAATAAGATAATGAAAAACTACAAAAAAATATTTGTAAAACAAATTCCGTCCATCCCTCTTCAACCGTGTCCACGTTTTGCTTGCATACATAAGGTTGTCGTATGTAGGTATTGAAGAACAAATAAATAAAAATATAAGCGATAAATTATTAATTGTACCTATAATGAACAACATTCATTAATCAGTTTGAAACTGGATTAACACACAAATCAACAAGAATTATAGAAACCAATTAAGTACATTATATATAATTTTATCAAATAAAATATAAAAATAAAATTGAGCACTGAAAGCAATTAATTATATCATATTTAATTTTATTAAATAAAATATAAAAATAAAATTGAGTACATACTGTTTATATATAATATTTCCGTTATATATTTTATATGTGACGTATTACGAATACCTCTCTTTTACAGGTTACTCGAAATTTGAAATAATGCAAGTTTATCAATAACAATAACAATTTTGTAATTGATTTGATTTGACCAATTTTATTTATTTATTTATTTATTAATTTATTCATTCTTTACTGTACATTGATAAAAAACAATTACATAAAAGGTATACATTCACATTAAATACAATCAATATACAGAGGGCGAGTTTATCGCAAAGGCGCGATCTTTTTTTTTTTTCTTTGATTTGATCAAATTTTATGATTTGATTTGACCAATTTGATTTGATTTGACCAATTTTATGATTTGATTTGACCAATTTGATTTGATTTGACCAATTTTATGATTTGATTCCCAATTATATTTTGTTCTTGGCCTATTTTGGTTTTCGTCTTGCTCCAACTGTGTTGTGAATGAGAATAAAGTTTTGTTTTTATGTATATTACTAGCTGGCCCGGCGAACTTCGTACCGCCTAAGAATCAATGAACGATTTCATACATACATCTTCTTCCCCTTGTCCTAGTTCGGTCGGGGGCCCATTGCCCCTAAGTATCTAACTATATTAAAGAGATAACTGTCCACCGCTGCTTCCAGGACCTCTGGCCACTCCAAACCAAGCCTTTCAACACATGTTCGACACCTGCCCTATCTTCTGCCCTCTCCCACTGACTTTATGAATGATTAATATTATTAATCTCTTTACAAACTCCCGTAATTGTCAAAGTGTGTCATCGAAGGTATAGTGTAAAAAAATATACCTAATTCATTTGGAACTTTCGCAGTTTAGCGGCCCCACCCGTTGTCGAGTACTTTTTTCCATAGAAAAAGTAATATTTTCGAAACTTGAGAAAATTGTTGCCATATGGTGAATTATTTTTTGGTCACCAAATTTTTGGAAAATTCTTTTATAGGAAAAAAAATTCGCAACTATGAAACTTGAGCGGCCCCACCCGTTGACGAGTAATATGTACGGAATTTTAGGAAATTAATTTTCGAAGTGGATTTTTTGCCGGCAAATTAAAATAATTCTACATATGTCAACAATTTCCTCAAGTTTCAAAAATATTACCTTTTCTATGGAAAAAAAGTACTCGACAACGGGTGGGGCCGCTAAACTGCGAATGTTACATTAATTTTTTTTTACATAGACAATTCACACACATCGAGCTAGTCCCAAACTTAGATGAATCTTGATTATGGGTACTAACGCGACGATACCCACATATACAATGCACTATATACATATATATGTAACACCCAGACCCAGGACAATTTGAAAAAGGTCATTCTTCACTTTGCCCTGTCCGGGAATCGAACCCGGGACCTCGTGACTCAAAGAAAAGAGCTCCGCGCCACACCGGCCGACATGAACAATTTATGTTGAACAATTATACTTAACTGAGATTTGTTTATAAATTATCTGCAGTACGTAATATAATTATGTAGGTACTATTTTTTTTTCAGGTAGATTTTACCTATTCATTTAAAATTTATAAAAATTCTTTCCATGATTTTTTAAAAATTGAAATATCAGAACTACAGATGTTAATTTGTATGGATAACGTTTTTAATTTGAGAATGTATAGAAAAATTATCATATAAATAGTCCAATCTATAAAAAAAACTTCATTGTTGATTTTGTATAATTCTCCTTATTGCATTTTTAGTTGAAATTAAAAATGTATGGCGTAAATAATTTTCTTCGTAATTTTTCTTCTCTGTCTGCAAATTTCACTACACAATCTTGCATCAGAACTACCTACATGAACACATTCTTATTTTCATCTTTAATAGCACAATTTTTGGTTCAATAATAATTTTCCATCTACAAAAATAAAATACAATTTCAAATATAATCTGTGCACGTCCACATTTATGTGACAGAAGATCCATCGATACATAAATATTAGTCGAATTAGTCGGTAGTTACATGGCAATAGGTTGTATCTCGCATTTTTTGCGTTTTCAAGTTTGTTCCATAAAATGCTCAAAATAGTGTAATATTTGATGTGGCAAAAGGATATGTCTCTTTATAGTCAGAATAAAGAGAGAAAAGACGTAACTTATTGATATGTAGAAAGATTGTTTTCATCAACATGGCAAAAAAACTCAAATATTTTTAAACTGCAAGAAATTATTTAGTGAATGTTACATACATCTTGTAGAAGAAATTATTAAGAGAATGTTACATCTATCTTGTAGAAATAATAATTACCTTCATTTTGATATATAATGCTCGAAATTAGGCTGAAATATCTCTTTTGCAAACTTTGTTTTTGCTCTCCTGTAAAATTATGTTTTAGTGAGATACAACCTATTGCCATGTAACTACCGAATTATAGTAAACAAATATTAGTACACATTTCGTTCATATTAGTTATAGTAATTTGGTTCTTAATATAGCAGAACCTACGGATTATTTTAGCACAATGCAACAGGCGACGTGGGGGCGCTAATAGCGTATGGACTCTCCATATTGTTTTTATTTTTGAAATTAAAAATGTATGGCGTAAATAATTTTCTTCATATTTTTTCTTCCCGTGAATTTGTAAGATGTTTTAATAGCCTATAGTTTATTCCGGGCGGAGAAGAATCCAACAAATCAAAGATCATTCAAATCGGTACAGCCATTCTTGAGATACAAGTGTTGTAACACACACGTCTTCCTTTTATATATTAGATTACATGTAAAAGGTTCACGCCGCGCCGTGGATGTATGTATAAATATAAATAAATAACAATGAAATACGTAATTACTTGCTGTATATTCTATCAAAGTTCACATAATATATTTTCTTTGTAAAAGTTTTCAACAGAAGGTACACCATCACGAAACAATCACCGTTATTGTTGTAACCTCCAAACTTATGCCAGATATCTCACATTGCTTCAGTTCGTCATACTACTTCCTGCTTATTATAACAATAACAACGGAACTACAAACAAACAAACAGATGCGCATTAACATTTTGAAATGGTGTAAAATAACACAGTTATTAAATTTGACATACCTAGATAGATAGCCAGGACCATCTATAGAGAGAACAGGCGCTGCCACATCACACCACTGCTTAAGGAGCTACACTGGCTTAAAGTCCCAGAGAGAGTAGAGTTCAAGCTGTGCCTCACGGTCCACAAAGCCTTGAACGGCACAGCACCTCTATGCCTCGCTGAGCTATGTCCCCTCGACGAAACTTTGAGGCGACCTCTGCGATCAGCTTCCACCGCTGTAAACAAGCTTGTGGAACCCAACAGGGCAAACACTTCCAAATTCGCAGAGAGGAGCTTTAGCATTGCGGGGCCAACTGCCTGGAACCGATTACCAGCGGATTTAAGAAAGAACCAGCCCGCTGCAACGTTCAGGAGTAAGCTGAAAACACTGCTTTTCAAGAAAAGTCATGGCGCCCTTGAGATGGTCACGGATCATTAAACGGCGCCAAATATAAATTGTCTTTATTATTATTATTATTATTATTATAAGTTATTCAACATTTTGTTTCATTGAAAGATCCTGGATTCGATTCTTAACGCTGACGAACTAATCCGCCTTCAAAAGATAAGCATATTTATTACTGTGACGGTGTTAAAGGATATATTTGGGCTTATTAAGAACCCAAATTCATTTAAAATAAAAACAGTAATAGGGCAAATATTCTATATTTTCTAGTTATCCAGGGGGATATTTTTTATGATAATTTATTGATCATTGGATCTATACTAACTTAGAAGTAGTGAGAAGAGTAAATTGCAACAGGCAACTGTTGACCAACATTAAAGCCCATAAGATTGCATACCTGGGACAAATTCTGCGAGGGAAACAATATAAAATTCTTTCTCCAACTAATGGAAAGGTTGAAAGATTACGTGGTTCTGGTAGAAGACAGGCGTCATGGTTGTTCAATATTCGACACTGGACTGGAGGAGGTGTGTGAAGGAACTATTTCGACTATTGCAGGGTAGAGAGGCCTTTGTCGAGGTGATTGTCAGCGTTGGAAAAAACCTGATTAGACACGAAGAGAAGATGAATAATTGACCTCAACTCTGACATCGCAGCTATCATTACATTATTATTCATACTATGAGTGTTCTAAAAAATGTGTGAATATTTGTTGTATAAACATTTTGAAAAATTCAAACTCAAATATTTTTTATTTAAATGAAATTTACAACTAATGATATTATATAGGTACATACCTTATTATTAAAAAAAACACATTTATTACATATTTGACCCTCAAAATTGAGCAGTGCTCGTGCTTTGAGGGTTTAAACATATTTCATAAAATTTACATCACACAATAGCGCTTACCAAACAATAATAAAAACAAACACATATCTACAATACAAATAGTAACCAAATACAGTTTCTTAAGAAAACTCAACAACAGAGCAGTTGAACAGCTATTTCAAAATATCTTTCAGATTCAATTTAAAACTCTGAATAAATAAACCTCTATTCTAAATTAATCCATAATTTACAAGTAAATTATATGATCCAGGGTTTTTGTGTTCATATTGTGAAAAGCACTGTTAACTTTTCACTATTGATTTAATAATTTGAGCGCTTTTGTCAAGCCAACTTGTCATTTTCAAGATTTTCATGTTCTCTTGAAAATGTCAAGTTGACTTGACGAAACCGTTTGAGTAATCAAATCAATAGGAAAAAGAAAACAGTATTTTGGTCATACCAAATATGTTTAGTAAATAAAAATATGTTTTTTTGTTGTAAAAGTAGAGTGGTAGTAGCGAGGTGATTTGAAATTGCGATCCCTAAACTAAAAACTCAAAAAATTACTATCAGACTACCGATTTAATCTACAAAACTTATGATACTTTGCATTGATTTGTAGGATAAATTGTTAAAATTATAATTTATTATAGATAATAAATAAAACAGAAGGTATGTATGGTATTTCCAGGGATCGAAAACCATGAACACAAGATTCAGTTAATCCACTGTAAGATTAAAATAATAACACGTAATATTCAACAAGACCTAGGTATAATATTGTATAGGTAACTTAATACTATAATATAGTCTCATACTTAATAAGGGTTAGTAAATGCTTATTTAATATTCTAACTGTTGTTTGTTCTAGGATTTGAGAGTCTTGCGAATCTATCTAACTACAGAGGGTGATCAAATTTATGTATTCATTCGAAGAAATCTAAATTAGATAATATTATTTCTTGCCGTAGCATTGACATTTTATGTAATGCCGAGCTGTTTTTTACTGTAACCGATTTTTGGTAATATTGTTCATATTTTTACTAGAGGCAACCTCATAATTCATATGTTGTAAAGTTTGCTACAGATGTAAGCTCAGCAGGGTTACTCTTGACACAATCTAGATGTAATCTTTACCTTGCCTTGGTCTAAATCTATCAACGCGCGACGTGACTGTAGTCAAGACTTTGTGTATACTAATCTCGCGGTATTTTGGCTACAGTCCCTTCGCGCGTCGTATGATTAAGATCAAGACTAGAGTAAGATCGTGTTTATTAAGAGTGACCCTGCAGATCTTGCTTTTTTCGTATATGCTTACACCATTTAATCTTTTTTTTTATCTGTTTGCGTTCGATCCATAAAAGAAATTTAAAAACCTACGTGGTTAAGAGGACACTAAAAATCAAACTTTTATGGAACAAACGCAAACTGATAAAATAGGTTCTAATAGCGCATGCATATTCAAAGACAGCAATAAATAAACTTACGCCTGTAGCAATGGGTTAGTTGGAAGATATCGCTTCTCCGATAAACTCGCCCATTACACTATATCATTTATATCGTTTGACATTGTTTAACATCTTGGTATTTATGTATGCTTCTTATTGTGCAATAAAATTTATTATTATTAGCAAATTTAACTAGGTAAAAACTATGGTGTTGTCACAAGCAAAAAATATGAACAAAATTACCAAAAATCAGAGACAAAAACTGTATGATATTACTTGAAATATCAAAACCACAGGAAGAAAAAGTAATGTTATGAATAAATTTTAGTGGGTACATTTATTTGGTCACCACCTGTAACTAGGGTCAAACACTATTATTATCTATGTGGAACAATATAAAAGATAACTAAGTATACATAAGTTTCTATATTGTACAGAGGGTATTATATTATTATGAGTTAACTATATTAGGTATTAAACCAGTACCTACCTAACTAACTTAGTAGGTAGGGATCTATATATTCAATTATGGAATGGGACTTATTATTTTGAGTATTGAATTATAAAGACTTATGATCAAAAACGACAATGAGCAGAAGTCTTCAGTGGTTTAAGTAAACCTTTTTTTCATGATTTATTTGATTTTGAGATTCACAATTTCAAAGTGTTGTTTACTCCAGTTGAATTGCTTGGAACTTGTTATTTTTTTATTGTATTAACTTCGAATATTTTTTCTTCACAATATAAACTGCTTTCAATAATTTTAGTCCACATATTTTTAGTTGTTAAGTTTCCAAGAGTTCTGTAAAAGTCAGATGTTTGAAAAAAGACAATCAACATCTTTAACTTGGCGATGAGGTTTGCCAGCTATCTTTAACGTTTTATTTTTTTTTGTTTGCACAAAGAAGACAGTTTACAACATGCATGTGGTCTGTTGGCTACCCCACTTGCGGAATATGCTATGATGGTATACCTATATAGTCAAAATTGATTTTGGATCCTTCATTGTATGTACTAGTAATACTTGTTCAAGCACTTTGTGAGATAATTATTCAAATCAAATTCTAATAAAGAACATTTTATTCAATAAAAAATACACACTTAAAACACAAAACTATCAATATAAAATAATAATTAAAACTTATATCTTACTTTATTTTTCTTTTTATTGAAATTCAGCAAAGTACGTGCTTTGAAGGATATAGGGTCATACCTACTAACATCAAAAATGTGGGTAACGATTGCATAGTCCTGATTAACTTGCTTATTCCGGCGCGCATGCGTAGTCACATTGTATGTTTTGACTGTCTTTAATGCATATTGGTTTGGTGTTTTATTTTACTACTACTACTATCTACTACTACTATACCATCACGGCATATCCCACAAGTGGGGTAGCCAGCAGACCAGCTGCATATAAAACATGCAAGCTGTCTTCTCCGTGCCAATATAAAATCAAGACATTCAGGATGGGTGGCAAACCTCATCGCCGAATTTAAGATGTAAAATGTCTTATTTTTTCGAAAACCTGCCTTTTACAGGACACTCGAAAACTTATGGAGAAGAGTGGAAGACCAATTTCTTTACCGGGTGCTCCACGGGATAATTTATTTTTTCATTTTTATGTAACTTTTAATATAAACGACAAACTTGTGGGCTCGGTGTAATATGTATAGCAAAGGGCTAAATAATAATGCATAAAGTAGCAAAGGTTTAAATAATAATGCATAAAGTAGCAAAGGTTTAAATAATAATGCATAAAGTAGCAAAGGTTTAAATAATAATGGTTGAGTAGGATGAAGAATTGTCATTGTTTTGTGATTTTGTGTATTATTTCTGTTCTTTTTTATTTTCAAATACTTTTTTAAAATGATAAATAAAATAATATGAACAAAATAAATTCAGCAACAAAATAAACATATCCATAAAAAATCTCTCCCATTTCCTAGCGATTGAAAATGATAAGACACTCAGTTAATTCTCACCTAAATACCTTTTTCATACATATTATATTTAAAATTTGTAAGCTTATCTGCTGTTTTACATAAACTTGTATTTTCCTTTCAAATTATTATTCTTCTTGATACTAATTCTTATGTTATAATTATTAAATTTCATTAATTAAACAAAACCAGTCCTAGTCACTTACATTGACTAAATACATATCTAAAAATAATTTAATATTTAATAAGGTATTAAGAAATTACAAAGCATTATTATTTCCTTCTAACTTTTCTACTTCCTTACAAACATACTTACACACTTACTTGCTAAATTATTAATTTATTTTCTTGCTTCAGGGCTGTAGATATTAAATTGTATGCCTAATAAAGTTTTCCAAACTAGCTTATAACCCGGATTTGTTCAAATACATAATTGATTCGTCTATATATATAAAAAAAACAATTGACTTAGAATATTTCCTAATGTTAGATAGAGCTTTTTTCTGGAAATGAACCTGTTCACGGTATTTCCCACAAGCGGGTAGCCAGTGCAACAATGCAAGTCGTCTTTTCCGTGCCAATAAAGGTTACGACATTTAGGATGTTAATCCGAATGAATAAGCTTCTCTATAATAATATTTTAAAATTTAACGAATGATTGCCTTTTACAGGACACTCGAAAAATTAGACTTTTCCTGTCTATTCCTAATTTGGAGACTCCACGAGATGGATTAAGAAGATATTAGGATATGCCATTAGTTCTAACATCTAACTGATGAGTAAAGAAATAAAGTTTTATTCAATGAAGTGGAGAGATTGCAAGATATCTTAGGATTTGTTCCATGATTTGTTTTGTGTTTTTGTGTTTTATGTGGGGTGATATACGTGTGTTAGTAGATATGTGGTGTGGGATTTGTGATGTATGTGGTTGAGGGATGTGTTGTTTTTTTCTGGTTTTATATGGAGAAATGGTTTGTTTGTGTGTTGTTTCATGTATGGACAGTTTACAGCAGTGTTTTTCTTGTTATGAATGTGATTGTGTTAATATAGGAGATGAATGCTTTTTGTGATTGTGTATATGTTTCAATATGATTGATATGTTCGTGAGATGTTTGCCCTAGAACAGGTTATACCTAGTTGGGCAGCATCAATGAAAATATGTATAAGATTTGTAATTTATTAGTGTAATAAAATAAATAAATAAAATAAATAAAAGTCATTGAATTTGAAATGTTACTTGTCTGGTATTTCCATAACGTGTCCATAATTATAGTTCCATACATAAAAAAAATCCTACATCTAAACAGGTAATTATATTATTTATGCGGTTATTAAACAGAATTGTAAACCTTTTAAGATTCTGTAGGTATATCTGTAATATTACGAATTCGTAAGCAGAAAGCTTCAAATGAGAGTCATCTAGTAGGTATATTCAAAATATATTGTGTTGTATAGAATGATTAAAAACATTCGTTGGTAAAGTTCTTCCACGTGCTTTAAGAATACTAATAAAACTTTATTACTTTATATTGTATGTATTGTATCTACTTTGTATTTTAAGTGTTGAGTTTTTTCTGATCACCGTTTAAAGTTTAATTAATTGACTGACGGTTTTTGATAGAAGTCTATACCTATTGATAATTGAAATAAACACTTAGATGGAAATAAATAAAAAAATAAAAAATTCCTGCCTCAACGGCACTCGAAAGCTCAAGGAATTCTGCTTTTAAGGGACATCTATGTTACCTATTCCGAATTCTCTAGTTATTATTATAAACATGTAAATAAAAACAAAAAAAAATTGTGAGTTATACTGTGTACTTTAATTCGGTGACCAGGTTTCGACATGTTATGTCTTTTTCTCATAGACATAACATGTCGAAACCTGGTCACTGAATTAAAGTACACGGTATAACTCTACAAAGTTTTTTGTTTGTCTTTACATTAAATTATGAAGTTCTGCAAAATAAGCAGTTATAAAATTCAATATTATAAACATTATATTTTATTTTAATTACACAACACAGTTGATTTTTCACTTTGATTTATTTAAAATCTCGGGTATCTACTTTCGTCAATGTTGATATATTGACATATTTTTCAAGAGAACTGAAAAATGTTAGTATTATTTACAATGAGTGCGTCCAGATAGTAGGATGCGAAAGTCAATCAATCATCAATCTTCAACGATTCGGAGCATTCTTCGAAGAAATATTCGAATGAATGCGTTTGTTTCCCGGCCTTATACGGGTTACGAAGGCATTCATTCAAACATTTCTTCGGAGAATGCTCCGAATCGTTGAAGATTGATGATTGATTGACGTTCGCATCCTAGTATCTGGATGCACCCGACGAAAGTACTCGAGATTTTAAATGAATCAAAGTGAAAAATTAACTGTGTCGTGTAATAAAAATAAAATAACTATAATCAATATGAATTTTCACTATATGAACGTACAGACTTTACAATTATTATAAACATCCTAAAAGTTTTGTCACATTTTTATATTTTAAAAATAATATATAAAATAAATAAACCTTTTGTTATATACTTAGATAAATAATAATGTTGATTTTTTTTCGACATAACGGGTCGATAGAGTACGTGAGCAGTTTTGCTTTATTCTTGTTTTGGGTCTAAAATTGCTCGATAAACACTTTCCCAATGGTCCCTTAGTGGGGTAGGCGGGGAGGAAGGTAGGTAATTATTATTATTTTTACTACATTTGCCACGTCACTAGCACACATACACGTAAGTAGTTTGAGGGTTGAAATAATAGTAATACGTACCTACCACCGACTTGGTAGGTTGTATTTTGAAAAGGTATATTATAATATATACCAAGCTGCCTGAAAAGCAATTCGCATTTGTATGAGGGTCATTTTTTTGTTAAGGAACTACCTATCATTTGTTTTATTTTTGTTTTCTAAATTAAAAGTTTTTTTTAAAATAAAGGTATACCTACCTATCAGGACTCGACTGTCTGTAATATGTCAGAGACGTATATTAAGCTTTTTCGGACATATCTCGTATAAGACGTGAGCCAGACAATCTGGAAAAAAATATTTTGTCTGGTGGAGTCGAAGGAAGAAGAAGCAGAGGCCGAATACCGACAAGATGGTCAGATCATGTGAGAGATGCTGCAGGAGGTACAATGTGTGAGGCATTTAGGCAGGCGGAGGACAGGGCACGGTGGAGGAGCTTGTCGCTTGGTTGGGGTCATGGTGGTCACGATCCTCAGCATTGAGGGACCGACTTAGAAGAAGAATACCTATCTGGGTTTTTTTTATGAACCGATATTTTTATTTTTTTTTATTTTTTTTTCAAATCATCCGTAGGCCATATATTTAGCACTTGGAATCGTCAAATAATACAAATAATTTGCTATTCTATAACAATCACAAACAATTTTCAATAGTTCGTATATCACCATAATATCAAACACTTCACAATGATCATAGACAAGAAAAGAAAATAAAAGAAAACAAAAAAAAATTTAAACTGATTAAGGAATTTCATTTCATCAAAGCTATTTTGAGTGTAAAAGGCCCAAAACATAAAACCTTATAGGTACATCTTTCAAAGTAAGCTGTAAGGAAGTTTGCCGGCACCTGGGATCGAACCATGGACCACCTGTTCATGAGGCCGAGACTCTTCCTCCAGGCTACCGATGAACTAATTTACTGTACACAAACGAAAAGAAAATAATTTAAAAAATGCATTCTGTAAAAATTAGTTTAGTTGTAAATCAAACTTTATTTTATTATTGTCAAAATTGTAGGAATGCCAATCAAATGAATATAAAATAATAAATTAACAATTCGTCTTAATTCTAGGAAAGGACAAGAAAGTTTTAATTACAAGTAAAAAAATACATCTAATGTATAAAGGAAAGTCTTCTATTTCAATTTAAAACAATTTCAAGATGAAAACGATGTATGCCATTTTCCATGCAGGTGTTTCCACAAGTGGAGAAGCCTGAAGGCATAGTACATGTAAAAATATGTAGGATATCCTCTCCACCGCTTTTAGAATAAAGTAAATAAGAAAAAAATAACAACAACAAACTTATCCCTCTTGGTGGCTGAAATCAAAAGGATTCACAAGTAGATAGGTATCTATATGCATTTAGTAGGTAGCTATGATAGAACTCTTGGGGTTTTTTTGAAGTCTAATTTGTGGTTTGATATACAATTTATTTCAAGTGGAATATTTTTATTTATTTATTTTTTCTTTTTGCACATCATTATTATATAACAGTGTTAGCAAAACAATTTAAAATTAAAAAAAAAAAACTAGGACGATGCGATGTGCAGTGGCGAGATTATCACTACAAAATGATTTCTTCCATCTAACCACGATACATTGAGATAAACCTAGTTAAGACAAATTTACCTACAAAAAATACACAACAAAAAAAACAAAATTTAAAATAATAATTGACACACACCCAACATGTGGTAGGGATTATGGATCAGAGGAAGGGGGGGGGGCTAGGGAACAGATACTGAGTTAGAAGATAGCATTTTCCCCGTTACAGAAGATTTAAAAACATTGAGCGATTGTGAAACTCTATGCGAAGAAGGAAGATTGTTCTTACACCATAAACTGAGAATGATTTCGATAAATAATCGGTTTTGTGTGTAGGAATTGCCAAAAGACGCTCGTTATTGGATCGCAATGGTAGACCATGGCTCGCTCAATACTCGAATATCTTAGGTTCGATTCCCATTGCCAATATAGGGAGGTAAAAATTGGAAAAACTATTTTTTTTGGTTTTCTTTACACGACGTCGATTTACGTGATTTGGAATACGTTTTATGTTCATTTTCTTTATTCTTCTCGCCAGTATTTGCTTCTGCCAAATTTGACCTGAGATGGATTCTCAGGAATTTTAAACGTTTGAGTTTTGTTGCTGACCTACTCTGTCATCACGACACAAGTATATTAGATATTATTAAATTATTTTAAGCTGCGTTTGAGTTTGTACATTCCATACAGTCTCATTTTTATACATAAAAAGTAAATTATTTAAAAGTTTTAAGTGTCGTGAAATAGGAAAGCATTATATATGTATATATATTTATTATATTGTTATACAAGTAATAGAATTCCATAGGTTATTGAATAAATTGAAAGAAGTGTTTCATTCTACTGTAGATTATTATTCATTATCATTATCGCTCTTCACACATATCTGCCACCCTTCAATCTCTTCACTGGCTCAGATGTCCGGAGAGAGTCGAATTTAAAGTGTGTTTGATAGTATTTAAGGCACTTTATGCTATGGCCCCAGAATATATCACGGAACTTTGCGGTAGACAGGCCTTAAGTCATAGACAGACAACACTGAGGTCTTGTCAAGATATTACAACTAAATTGGAGGTGACCAGTACTGTATCGAAACCAGTGTACGTGGAGCGTGCTTTTGTAATATCTGCACCTGTAGTCTGGAACAGGCTTCCACAAATGATCAGAGAAACGCAGGACATTATCTCGTTTCAAGAACCAACTGAAGACTTATCTATTCAAGAAATCTCACGGAATAATCCAGACACAACCTTAGTTAGCAAAGAGCGCCCTTGAGGTGGATTTTTTTCACAAAACGGCGCTTTACAAATCATCCAAATAATAGTAAAAATAATATCAATTGATACTTAGATGATTTCTTACTTACTTACTTACTGCTAGCCGTCTTCTCCCCACTGCTGGATATAGGCCTCTTCAAAACTTTTCCACACTTTCCTTTCTTGAGCAACACGATACCACTGTTTTTCCATCATCTTAACAATATCGTCAACCCATCTTTTTGGGGGTCTTCCTACGCTTCTTTTGTCCTCCCACGGCCTCCATTCAAGAATTCTGGAAGTCCATCTGCCACCCTCTCGTTTAAACACATGACCAGCCCATTGCCATTTCAGCTTGGAGACTATTTATTTATTTATTTATTTATTTTCTCGAAGGGAACAAACAGTCAACACAGCAAGTATTACAACAATTAAAATTAAATGAAATATAGACCACAAGAGTCCTCCTATATTACCACAGTTTAAAAAATTCAAAGCAACTAAGACAAACACACAAAACTAACAATATAAAAACTATATCAACAACGTCAACGACTTTTGTCTTTTGTCGGATGGTTTCATTTCTTATTTTGTCTCTTAAGCAGATACCCAGCATAGGTTTCTCCATTGGATGATTATTAATTGATAATGACTTAGAAAGTGGAAAGACGTCTCTCTCGCGATGTTTAAAATACTTAATAAAGTAGAATGCAACAATTGTTTGTTAATAAGGAGTATGTTTAAGTTTTTATTTATATATTTGCTGTACATATAAATAGTTCTGCAGTTGCAAATTCACATCTCTTTTTAATAAGTTCTTAAACCAGGTTGCTAGGCACACTGAATCTCTGCAAAAGAAAATGTTTTTTTTTATATTTTCCTAGATCATTATTTTTTAAACCTTCAAAGCACGATCGCCAAACATACAATTTATTATTATATTATATATTATATATAATAATATGTATGTATGTATAGTAAGTAAGGTCGAGGGAATAAACAAACTTAAATTTTACGGACCTACAAACAGCTAACCTTTGTGGCAATGCGATGTTGCCGCGTTTTAGGTATCTGCCTAAATCATTTTTCACAATGCAACATTTGCAATCTTACTTTGTGTCCGATTTTCGCTTGCTCGAGCAATAATATGTTTATGTGAATTGGGATGGGACAAATGTGAGAGGTTTTTGTTGCAGTTGTAAATAGGTTGACTGAAAGAAACTTGTCTCTCGATAAAAACCAATATATCTATTATATAATATAAAAAACATTTTTTTTTATCTCATTATAAAATTCTCATTGCGGGAAGGGAGCCTGAGAATCTAGAAAGAGTAATTATAACTTGGGCTGTAGAAGGGAGACGTGGAAGGGGTCGAGTACCAGCAAGATGAAGCGACCAAATCAAGGAGGTCACTCCGAGTTCCCTACACGGAGCCTTGCACATGGCGGATGATCATTCAAGGTCTCGATCCTCAGAATTGAGAGACCGATGGAGATGAGATGATGATAAAATTCTTCTTTTTTAACACAAACACTCTGAATAGAATGTATTATTCATCATTTGTATTTTCAAAAAAAAGCATTGACGGAGGTATGAATAAAGTGAATAAAGATCTTGCAGCTCCAGTATGCAGCCAAATATGCACATACATTGCCTTGCTATTAGTCATTCTCGATATTGGTTATTTTGTTCGAAGAAGTTTTAATTAGTATCCCATTTGTTATGTAAAATGATATCGCCAATTTTAAATTTAGTAGAATAGCTTATATCATAAGAATAAATAATCGAGTGTAAAAAAATCTCAAAAAAACTTTTCTGAGGAAATGGTACTTTTTTGGTATCTGCTTGGTGTGCGACACAATTTCCACAATGTGAAAAGAGCAACAGGATGTCGAATGATGAGAAAGGGTCCCCGGTATCTCTGTATCTCTATGTAATGTACCTCTTGTGCCTATAAGTACCTACCTACCTACCCCTCTATTCCTTTTTTGAATAACAACAAGCAACAAGACAAACATTTCACTTCCCCTTTTTGCTTCACCGGAAAATGCTCGTTGAACCACTTTGTGATAAAATTTTATCAACCTGAGATTCTTAAACAACAAATAAAAAATAAACAAAATTAATACCAAACAAAATTAATATTTATTATGATTGTTTAATGTTACTATAGAGTAATGGCAAACGCACGACCGGTTTCGCAGACTCCGAGTTCGCATCATCAGGTGCTGATATGTACTATTGATGATGATGCGAACTCGGTGTCCCCGAAAACGGTCGTGCGTTAGTCATCACTCAAAAGTTGCATTAAACAATCATAATAAATATTCATTTTCTGTGATAATTTAAAATGAAGTGATACAATCAATGAAAATAAATTATAATTTAAGTAATTTTCTATCCCACTATCCCGTCACGGCATATCTCTCAAGCGTATTAAACATGGAAGCTGTCTCCTTCGTATCAAAAAACTAAGACAGAACACTTTAAGTTAACTGACGCAAAAGAGTTTTTACTAATAATTCTTTGCCGAATACTCCTGATATTAATATGTAGCAAACTGTTTACTTGAATGTTGTCGCATAAATTGTGAAATCAATGGTGGATTATTTTCATATTGGGTATATAATTTGAGAATCACTGCTTTATCTTATGAAGAAACCTACTTTTGTACAAACCTTTAACAATACCCTTCAGTGGATATTCTTAAATTAAGTTTATTGAAAAAAGATCCTTCGGAAATCATCCGAATCTACTTAAGGATTCTATCCAAGTACCTATCTGTGCACCAGGTAGGTACTTAAAAGATACCTACATAACTTCAAGAAAAAAATATTTTTTTCTATGCTAGTAACAAAGTTCTTACAACTTAATCTTTACTGTTTTCATAGATATTTAAAATAATGTACGAATCTGGGATTTTGTCAAAAACCCAAATAAAATGTTTAGTGTTAATATGACGTGGTTAGATGGAAGATATCATTATAGAGTACCTAATAATCTCGCCACTGCATATCATCACATTATTTTTTATGTAAGCTGCTTTGTTGATTTTGTAATGTGTATGATGATGTGCAAAAATGAATTAATAAATAAAACCTTACCTATACTAAAACGTTTCACGTTATGTTAAATATACACTATTTTTATGCCTGCAATGGATTGCAGCATTACCTATACATTATTACATTTGTATTAGGTATCTTTATGTTGTGCCTATTGGCGAATGATTGTGAATAAGTATGTAAATAAATATATTCAAGAGAAAAATCTTAAGACGCATCAATGGGCACATATGCGAAAACGGAGTTTGGCGAAGTAAATACAATTACGAACTCTATACATTGTACCAAGATGTGCATATCACCAAGTACATCAAAATCTGCCGACTCCGATGGCTAGGGCATGTGGAAAGGATGAACAACACATCAACAATCAAAAGAATATACTCCACAATGCCCAGTGGCAGAATAAGCGTCGGGAGGCCAAAATTGAGATGGATGGACGCGGTGAAGAAGGACGTGCGAGCTTTGGGCGTAATCAATTGGCGACGAGAGGTGATGGATGGGAGTGGAGGCGACTTCTTGAGGAGGCCAAGACCCACATAGTGTTGTAGCGCCACTGATGATGATAACGATGATGATGTACATAAATACATATATACAAATATTGTCCCAGTGTCATATTGAAGATAGTAAATATAACAAATTTGAAATTAATGTAAAAAAAAACAAAATGTTTAAATTTAAGAATTTTTTATAATCATAGAAGGTAATGATATTTGATTGATCACTTGGTTAACATCAATTGATCACTAGGTTTGAATTTTCATGAACGGTCCTGTGTTAAGTAAGAGAAATCATCGTGCGTGTGTGAGAAATGTATGAATATAAAAAAAAAGTATTTAAGGAGATCTACATATATGGTGCTCCGTTCTCTCTTCCTACTCCACTTGGCTTACGGCATAAGACTTGACTTTTTATAATTGTAATTTAAGCTGGTTTCGACTAACAAACTCAATGTCATAAAATACTCTAATGTCGAATCAATGTCACTCAATCAATAAAAAACAGTTGTGTTTTTTTTTATTTTATAAAATCAATATAATTTTCTTTTGTTATATTATGTTTGTAAAGGCTGGTTCAGCCGTTTATTATTATAAATAAATAAATAAATAAATAATGAAGTTTTACAAAGTAAACTCAATAAAAACCGTTTTTTTTGTATCCCAAATTTATTTATGTTATATTTATGTCATGGCATAAATATAACATAAATAAATTTGGGATACAAAATAGCAATGCAAATTTGGGATGCATCATGGCTCAAGAATCTTCGGCAGTGGTTTGGAATACCGGATGCAGCAACCCTCATCAGACTGACCCAGGATCGTGAAGAGTATCAAGAGATGGTCGCCAACCTCCGATAGGAGCGGCACAAGAAGAAGAAGAAGATATTTATGTCACAGAATTTCTTTATGTCTGTATTTTTGTGTTATATTTTATTATTGTCTTGATTGTTTGATGTGTATGTACAATTGTACAATGATAGCGAAATGGTTTTTACTGTAATGCTGTTCATTGTTTCATTTATACAATAAATAAATAAATACTTAAATTTAGCCTTTTTATTCCATTTATAATCAAAGTATCTTAGTTATTCGGAAAATTTTGTAACATATTATCTTTAAAAAAATATCTTATTGATTTCATTCATCCTTTGACGATGTGTTTGAGATGTACCGAACTTATACACATTTTTTCTATTGTCGAAGATTGAGACATTTTTTTTTTTTTTTTATTTATTTATTTATTTTAAAGTTATAAAATAATATTGGTTACGTAGGAATTCAGATTCATATATTTTAATATTTTTAAATTAATATAGTGAAATTCTGATGTGTTTGGCTGAAGGTACTTGTTGGAAATCCATTTCAAGATAAATTGAAAAACACAGGATAGTTCACTTCCAAATGACTTTATTAACTTCGTTTACTAGTATTCGGAGACTCGTGACTGCATCATCAGGCAATTAGTCATTTGGAAGTTTACTACATAATCTGTTTTTTTTTCAATTTATCTTCTTCTTCTTCTTAGTCATCCATCTCTCCACTGCTGGATATAGGTCTCTTCCAAACTCTTCCAATCGTTGCGGTCCTGTGCCCTCTGTATCCATTTCCTTCCCGCGATTGGAGTAATGTCGTCAGTCCATCTCTTTTGTGGTCTGCCGATGCTTCTTTTGCTACTCCATGGTCGCCATTTGAGGATTATAGGAGTCCATCTACCGTCGTTTCGTCTTACAACATGACCCGCCCATTGCCACTTAAGCTTTGCAACTTATTTTAAAACTTTTCATTTATTTCTTGCACAACTTAAACGAAAGGTGTCATTATAAAGTTTATTCAATTAACGACTTAATCGAAAATATTTGTTTCTTCTCGTTGTTTCTAAGAAGAAAATTACGACCAGAAATAGAAAATAAATACAATAATAATTTATTAAGGTACAACATTAAAATTGTACCAAATTCCAAAGTACTTAATAAATAAGTAAAACCGAATTGCTGAGTAATTGTGAATAAGTACATCACTCATAAATAATAAATTCATAATATTAAAACCACTTTAGACGTCTACCTTTCCAAACTTCGTAAATTTGTCATTCAGATTTTCGTGATTCAGGATCCAAAAGTTCCCTTTTACATGACGATAAGCTTGTCTTCCTGTCAGGATTGTAACTGTGAGTATCATAATATTATAACTAGCTCTTAAACCTGACACCACCGTGGACACCGCGGTGCATGAAAATGGAAGGGTTAGTGTCGGCGTCGCGGTGCAGAATCAATAACTAAAAAGACAAAATAGTACACCTTTAATTTTAAAAAAATCTCGTTAAGAAAATATAGAAATAGTAAGTGAAAAAAATATAAAGGCTATTCCGAGAGAGTTAAACATGATAGCGATAACTTTCCGATACCGATAAGTAGAAATAAGCATCCCTAATTCACAATGACTCTGTGACTGCTGATTTACTTTTTCCTACGGAAATCCCAAAGTTCTGATATCGTTATCAAAAGACCAGTACATAGTAAATGAGAGTTGTCTATGGTCTAGTTGAGGCATTAAGAGTTATGTAGGTAGAGTGATGGTGTGTTTTTGTGAACTTTCATTGGATATTATCCACACTTGTTGGAGTGTCCTGTGCCCTGTCACATGCACTATGGAGGATATTTTGACGCATCTTCACCTGCTGTGCGTTTTGTACACCTACTGGAGATCAGTTTGATTGGTTTTTTTTTCTGGGTTTCGACACGATAAATAATAATATGGGATATTTAGCTAAAACCATACCTACATAGGTAGATACCTCAAAGTTTACAGGAAAATAATATATTAAATTATATATAGCTTTTTAGTCATGTTGTGATTTAAGTTTTTATCTTGTTCCTACAAAGATTTAAGCTTATCAGCCTACCGGTCATTCAGATCTGCCCAATGAGGACAAGTTTGGTTAAATGTGAGTATAAAAAACAGGAGCTTGATGAATTAACTGGATGTAAGGTGGGTCCCGATTCAATATTTATTCAACAATAAAGTAGTAAATAATATATAAATACAGTGTAGGTAAATAGTCATACATGCATTTAAACATGTTGAAATATTTGCACCTTAATTTATTGTCCTTCCAGTCATCCTTCTCTTCTTCTTCTATTTTACGTAGTTACACCAAGGACTTTCCGTAAAACTTTAAGTTATTGTTTTCTTACTTGTACTTTCCTTCATACCTACTTAGTGGCTGAAATTTACAGTAAGCTCTTATCCCTCTATCTATCTTAGTACATAAATAAATAAATTCACAATGCCAAATACTACGTTACTAATTTTATAAGTGTTATTTAAAATAAACAGAATGAAATGTTGCTGTAAGCCGTTGCGTTCTAGTCAATCAAATTTATTCACTTCTGTTTCTTACGTAATGATAATAAATTACCTATCTATAATAAAATTTAAATAAGTACAAAGTACATAATTTCTAATACATAGTGCATCAAATTCTCAAAGACGGTCGCATATTAAGTAAAAGGAATCGCCGTGCATGTATGATAAACTGGATGAATGTAGAGGAAGCGAAAGAAGTAGGTATATAAGGATAGATCAACATGGTGTTCCGTTCTCTCTGCCTACCCCACCTAGGACACGGCGTGTGCGTATTGTATAGTAGTAGATATAGTATAAAATTATTTGTTTACAATAATTAATCTATTTTCTTAGTTGTTTATTTGTTCGCATGTTTATTACATGGAGCAAGTCTGATGGCTACCCCACATGTGGCATATGCGATGATGTTGAAGTAGTAGTAGTTGGTACCTAGTATAAATTATTTATTTTATTCTTCTTTTTTGAATCCCAGACTTTATATCGTTAAACATATCAGTAGGAAAAAAATTAAGAATTCAATGTAAGGAAAACAAATGTATCGTTTACTAACTAACCTAATGAGCTTTACTAAATATTGTTTGTGGTTTTTATCTATGAATTTCGTAAATGTCAAAATTTGACAAGACTCTGCTATTGTTTGTTAGTAAGTTTTTGTTGTTGTGTATTTTACTTATTTATTTTATGCTGGATTATAATTTATTTTATAAGTTTTGCATATCTTCTGAAGATAGTGACATGTAATATTTCTGCATAAAATATTAAGTTTGACATTTTTGCTCTTTTCTTATCCAGAAATTATCAACATTAGAAATGTCACTTTAGGCAATATCCAGAAAAAAATCAATGTTCAAAATATTTAAAAAAGAAAGTTAAACATATAGTAAAAATATATTTGATAAATTAAAGAGAAAAAACGATCTTTGTGAAGATCTTTTTATGTGAAAAATCATCCGCAGCGTGACAGAAAGAGTTTCAAAAGTAAAAGGAAACGGCCAATTAATGGTCAAATTAAAAAAAAATCTAAAATGTTGATCAACATGGTCTGGTTATTTTAGAATGGATTACGTCCAATGCATGCCCACTCTCCACTCTCATAGCTTTTGGTGCAAAACCAGTGATATGTTATACCTAGATTTGCAATATGAATCTCAAACATGTACCATCAATAAAATCTCTTTGCGGTCCTTGATGCCGCAATTTTTACCCACTGTCAGTTTGAAAAAAAGCGACACACACATAAATTGTTTGTAGATAACAAGAGATAGACAATATGAGCATGGGTATTATTACAGAAGAAAAAGGCCGGTAGATAGAGATGAAAATATACATAAGAAAAGAGATGAATATATATTACTCAGGTATACCTCGACGGGTGGGTACACATTTTTAGAGAATATTTTGTATGACATTGCAAATCTAGTTGTAACATATCACTGTGCAAAACAGCAAAGATACGATAATCATTCGCTATCAAACTATTAGCGGTCAAGAAACATTTTTTTCAATCATAAGATAATGGATTGAGATATGTACCTACATATGTAGTATAACGTACTTTGTATTTTGTCTGAACCTTGTGCTTGTTTACAAATTAACCAAGCAACAATTGAGTGTCAATACTCTTTTGTATCTATGTATATAGGCTAGATACCCGTGTTGACGGACGCTCATTATAGTTGTAACCTTAGGTTACGACGGCACGCTATAGTTTGACTGTTGTGTTCGCAATTTTATATTAGGATTATAATATGAATATAATAAATTATCTTTATATTATTAAACCTTTGTGTCTTTATTTCAAAGAACCTACATTGTATACGAAGGTAACAGTATATATATCTCTTATCGAATGTGGTTTTGTGTTGGACTTTCACCAAACAGCGAATGTTAAAACAAACTGTTTAAGTTATTAACATAATTTGACACGGAGAAAATTACGTACAAAGATACTACTCTTTGTTTTTTTTTTGTATCCAAAATACATCAATTAAAAAATTATTTGCTTGCTGATAAAGATGAAAAAAATGTTCTGAAATAAATTACCTTCTAAAATAAACAAGTAAGTACTGCCTTCGGCTTTATGGTTTTGAAAATAATTGTAGGTAATTTTTTAAAAACATTTCTAAAAATTCCAAAAACAAGTATTTTATAAAAATACCGGTCAAGTATCTACAATAATTATGAGGGTTTTGCGAGAAGGGTTGGTTTTTTTTTAAACTTTGTCGGGTTCCGGAATATTTTTGAAAAATCTTTTTATTTCCTATTTTATTTCATATTTCTCAGTGCAGAACATACCTCCAACAAAATGTTGTAGGCAAAGACATGAATCTAGACATAATTAAAATAAAGAAGGTTCAAAACTGAAAGCTGAACATGTAAATATGGTTAACATGTAGGTACAAAAGACCTCGCACTCATTTCTGTAAGTTTAAAGGCAGGTGTTTATAAAAACAACTCTTTAAACATATCTACAATTTTTCCTTTCGCCTGTTACTAAACGAACTATGGCTTCAGCCTTTTTTACCAATCTTTTCTATGCAGACTTCTGTTTCCTATTTACCACTGAAGAACTTAATGCTTAACTGCATGACCTGCAGAATGTTTGCACTCGATTTATTATTGGTACCTACCAGACAATGTCACCACATGATATCTCAATTCCGTCTTCTTCTTCTGTAGGTGCCCTGTCAGGTCCCCCAACGCCGGCGATCACTCTGGCACAGGCCTCTCGGTCCTGTATATTCTGGAATAACTGCTCTATAGTTCTACACCACTCATTTCAGTCCAATCTCGTACCTATATTGCGCAGCCACGATATCTACCTTCTGCCAGCCCCCCGACGTCCATCTATCTTGCCTGTCATAATCAAACGCAGAATATGGTACTTTTCTCCACGCATTATATGACCCAGATATGAGATCTTACTCACTTTGACATCCAACAGGAGTTCTCTGTCCATACGGAATTTAAATGCTTGTCATTCAAGGAATCCCGTGACATTAACATTCTGTGCTTCTTTCTTAATATTCTTATGTTTGTAGCTTCCTGATATCTCATCAAACGATTTGTTCTTCTTTTCTCTTATGGACTTTCATAAAGGCCATAAGATAATCGTATTCTCACCTCATATCATTTACATTTTTAGGTACTCATCATCATTTACCTTACATGCTATCAGAATCTGGCACAACCTCCCCAATTATGAATGTATATGGTTATATTTCCATAAATTTTAACTCAATATAGGCACTATTGTTTTTTTTTATTCAATATTCAAAAATATCTTAATTAACTTTATGTTAATTATCAAACATTGTATTAGCTCACAGGAAGACATTGCCTCAAGTCAAAATGTACCTACCTACGCATTTTGTTCATAATTATTTTTTATAATACAGTCTTAAATTATTATTATTCCATTTTCAGATGATAATAATAATAATAATTAATTGAATACATATTTATCAAAACATAAACAACAATGCATTATACAGACTATTTAATTAAAACAATTCACCCTTATAGAAACAACTCTCGTGTAAAGGAGATGTAACTCATTTTTAACAAGCAATCCATTCATCTAATCAAATAACAATTGCATTGTTTTGATTAAAATGTGTAAGTTTGACATTAATTTTTGTAATTGAAATTTTTATATAAACATCTGGGTGTTCTTGGGATTCCCCCTTCCTGGGACTTTGTCTATTGGGCTGTTCTTGCTGTGTCTGGGGGACCTCCCGGAGCTCTCAGGTTCTAGAGGTTCATTGGATGCTTTGGGGGTGCTGGGGTGGTCGTGGGCTAGGAGGGGTGAGTCGTACAAGTAATACTACATTTATGCCTGTAAGAGGACGCAGCATTGACCATGTATTTGCTTCATTGTTTACTTTATTTTAAAACCTTTATGTTGTGCCTGTTGGTATATGATTGTACATACATATGTGATACACATTATTTATCTATTTATATAATGAAAGGCTGTATAAGCCTTTGACAAAAAAAAATATACCAACAATAAAAACGACAATATTATAGAGAAAAATATATAAGGTACCTACATGCAGATATTTCATTAGCAACTCCACTTTTAAGAATATACATAGACAGAAAGTAGCAAAAATTTTCTGATATCGTTTAAAACAATTCCTTTATTCCTACTTTCTCAGTGTCCCAGTAAAGCCAGATTTTCTCCACTAACGGTGTTTTATCGTCCTTTTTTACATATACATTCTCTCTCTCTCTCTCTATTACCCTCTCTCCCACCTTGGTCGTTTTATTTTTATACCTTACCATATTATTATATCTTATATATTTTCAACTTTACATATTACCCTGCGTTTATCAATGAATCACAAAAATTCGATATTATTTTTTGTAAATTTTATTTAACAAAATTCACGGCATTAGCCTATACAATGTCGAAGTACATAAACATAACATTTACAAGTACAACAATGACAATTTCAATAAAATAATATATCATTAAATTTAAGGAAACAAAATGACCACACACCAAACAGAGAACCAATTTTGTGTGATCCATGCAATGTAAGACAATAATATAAATATAGGTACATTTAAGTATTCACAAATAATATGAAATTGAAAATGGAAAATTTAATTTAGGAAAAATAAAAATAATTAATTAAATAAATAAGGAATATATAATTATAATATTAAGATATCAAAAAATTAAAATTAATGGATTTAAACAAAGAAATAAGAATACCTAATAGATTTTGCGGTAAATACTTTGTTCATATGTAAATAGAGTTTTTCTATATAATATTATGAGTCATGCTATATATTAAATCGTGGAGTACTCGTTAAAGAATTGGTTTCCTACTCTTTACTGTAAATTTACGAGTTTCCTGTAAAAGGCAGGTGTTTGACAAAATTAAGGCATTTTACATCTTAAATTCAGCGGTTAAGTTTGCCACCCATCCAGAATGTTTTAATTTTTTGTTAGCATGTTGCATATTTACTAATTTGATTTTTTAATTTATTTAAACACAACAGCACATAAAACATAAATAACTTAAATCATAGTAACAAAAAATAAGGCCAATTACAATATGTATTACAATCAGCTGATCTGCTGGCTACCCTACATCTAGTATATGCCGTGATTGTATAGATCGATAATAAACATGAAATAAGTCTATAAAATTTCGTTGAATTTTCCGCAATAAGGAGATCTATAAAAAAAATATTAAGTAATAAACAAACACACAAACTTAATATTGAAATTATTTTTCCATAGAATGAACCTCCAGCTAACCAGACCAGATGATAAATTCCTTCATATTCTACGTAGGTACAAAAATAACTTTATATATTATTGTTTTTTTTTTTACATATATTATGATGCAGTACTACTTATTCTGACTATGGTGAAAATGTTTTGCGGGTATAAAAATATTATCATTAACTGAATCTATCTACTGTATATACCTACCTACATACATCCCTTTTGGTTTATTTTGAATGGAATTTAAAGGGAAGGTACATAATGCTTTCTGACATGTTTTATACCGTATATTATTAACGTTGTAACTTCAATGTTACTTCAATCATTAAATTGAAATGTTATTAACATGAGTTCGTCGGTAGCCTGGAGGTAGTCTCGGTCTCATACACACAAGATTCGCGGATCGATCCCAGGTGCAGGCAGACTAGCCCTTTTTCACTCACCAGACTCACCACAAGCTTTTAGTTTATATTGAAAGGTGTAGGTATAAGGTTGTATTTGGGTTTATAACAAAAACCACATAATTTTTTTCTTTAAAAAAAATCAAATGAGGAATAATCTTAATGTATGTGTTTATATATGTTTATTTTACTCCACATAAATAAATATTAAATGATGTCGATGCGTTTCTTTTCATATGCAATAATTAAATGAATAATTCAAAATCAAACCAATAGCATCAAACATAGACTTACTTACTATAGTATTTACATACTCGTAATTTCAATTATAAACAAATCCGCACGTCTTCAAGAGCCATTACTTGACAAGCTTTTGTTTTTGTACATTTAAAAAAATATATATAAAATAATGTCTCATAACAATTTCATTAATTGTATCGGCATTTACTTTGTAACACTTCATTTTAAATTATCAAATAAAATGATCAAGGTGCTGATCTATCCTGATGATGCGAACTCGGAGTCCGCGAAACCGGTCGTGCGTTATTCTTATTCAACAGTAACACAAAACAAAATAATTATAAATATTTATTTTATTTTATTTGATAATTTAAAATCTCATAATTTTAGCGTAGGTATATCTACATATATTATATTAAATTTTAATGAAAAATCTTTGGAGGAATCTCTAGGACAAGGTTTTTTGGAGAAAATATCTCAGAGATACATATCTGAGTTCATTGGAAAAAAATAGTTCTCGCACTCTTTTCTATAAGTTTTTGAGTGTTTTAGGATGATCTAAATATCTAGGTAGCTGTTAAAACATTGTAAGATAAAAAATGAGCTTTTTCACATTATCCTTGGTCTGGGAGTTTCATGTGTAGGTATGTGTTTAGTGCATTGTTAATAATGTGTGTCTTCGCACATCCATAATTCAAGGTTCATATCTCAGTTTGTAGCTAGCTTAATATGTAGGGGAGAGTCCCTATGAAACGGATGTCCCATGAAGCGGACAAAAGCTGGTATTCGGCTCCTGTTGGGACTACCATGATGTTGTAGGATGTTTATTGAAGACGCTTACTAACACATTATACCACGAAAGTGTGACAGTTCTGCTCCTACATTTGACCTTGATACACAAGTTTCATTTTTTCATAAGACAAAAGTAAATTTCTATCACACAGTTCCAAGTTCATTAAATTTTAATATTTTTACTTATTCATTTTTTGTTTTAGAATTCAGATAAATCATTATCTTAAGTAAATAAAAAAGTTGAAATAGTTTTAATAGTATTTGGATTTATAAAATTTCGTATCTTTATTTAAAATTTCATAAAGTCCCATGAAGCGGACACCAAAAAGTACAATGAAACGGACATCTGATTCATATTAAAGAAAATATTAAAAAAAAGAAAATCGAATCTTTAATATCCAAAGCATCGGAAGGAAGCAGCACATGTCTGGTAGTCGTAAATCATATGTGGCCAGTGAAAAAGATTGGTTGAAGTGCAAGGTATTCCAGATATGGGCACATGAAACATGAGATGTAAAAAGAACACTTAACATGTTGTAAAAAAAAAATTTTGACGTCATAACATTTTATTTTAATTTCTGCTGTCTTTTGCACCAGCAACCGGAATAATAAAATAATAATATAATGTCAATTAAATCGTAAACAGCCATTTCATTACTATGTCCGCTCCATGGGACCCCATGTCCGTTTTATGGTAATCGTTCCATGAAACGGACATTTTTAATTTTAGAATTTTACATGTAAAAGTATCTAAAAGATTTTTTAATATTTTTTCTTTAGTGCATAACAGAGGTGTAAACTTCATAGTTTGTGGGTATATGATTATCTTTCGTTAACAATTAGATGAAACTGAGATATAAGACTTTCCTCAAAAATGTCCGTTTCATAGGGACTCTCCCCTATGAATTGGCCATTGTATGTTACGTTATTTTTGTACGAAATGAATGTGGAATGAAACTTGGTGTAATTACAAGGATGATTAAGTTAAGAATAAGTTAAGATGGTTTGGGCACGTGGAAAGAAATGAATGAGGACAGAATGACCAAGAAGATATTATATTTGGCTGAGAGGAATGGTGCTCGGAGACGTCGACGTCCGAAGATCAATTGGCAAGATTATTTTAATCAAATCCTACGGGACGGTCACGTGTTGAGCACATTGAACAGGAGAGCATGCATGAAGAGTTGTATGACAGTGACGGAAGCGAAAGATGTATGCAAGGATTGAAGGAAGTGGCGCTCAATCCTTTCTGCCTACCCCGCGAGGGAAGCGGCGTGATGTTATGTATGTTATTTTTCAAAGTATTTACGAATGTACCGACAAATTTATTCGTAGTTTAATAAACTCCATAGTAACTATTCACTGTGCTTCAAATTATTTCAAATTTAATAAAATATTTCCTGAGTTAACAACTACTAAATTTAATTTCGAGTTTCATTTAAAAATCTCTTCGCGGATCTTTTAATGATTCACAGAAATCTCATAATATAAAAATTCCTACTTTAATTTAAAAACTTACAATATCCTACAATATTTACCCACTTGAAATTATTACGAAAAACAAATTTTGCATTGGAAACACAATTTTCACAATCTCTAAGAATGTGAATATAAATAAAAATCGTTTTAAAATAAAACCATAGATGATAGGTATATAAACCAACCCCGTGATTATTTGAGTAAGTCGGAAAGGATCGCGCCTTTGCGATAAACTCGCTCTCTGTATATTGATTGTATCTAACTTGAATGTTTACCTTTTATGTAATTCCTTTTGTTCCATCCAACCCTCAGACTATATTATATAATGTAGGTAAGTTCGTTCTATTCTTTAGTTTTAAGTAACTCTTGCCCTGAAGATGGCGTAAGGTGAAAGCGCTCGGCAATTCGAATTTAGTCATTACTAATTGACTAAATAATCATACGTGTAAATTAAACAGTGTTTTAGTTTAACATTTTTAAAACTCATTCATATTAAAATGAATTTTCACACACCTACTTTAAATTTAATAATTTTATGTTCATAATTGTTTGTAATCAATGTATAGTAAAGAATAAATAAATAAATAAATATATCGCATGTGAGACGAATACATACATAAATAGTAGCCATTGGCCGTATCTGAAAGGTATAGGCAAGATTGGTACACATAATATTATGTTCATAGCATATAATATCAGTATCGATGATGTCCCTACTTTTTATTCTATGGGAAAAAAGGAGATCTGCATAATGCGGATAAATAGGAGTCTTCGACCCCTTTGATATCCTGGTGTGTAGAGGTTCATTTGATGCATTGACACAGGAATAGTTAATTATACACTTAACATCCAAGCAACGATCTTGTCTTACTTCGAAGACTTCTATTCTATTCCAAGCGAATGAATCTAAACTATTAAACTGTGATAAAAACTTGTAAGAACTCTGACAATAGATTGCTTCTGAGTGAAACTGGCTAAAAACTGCATAATAAAAATCGAAAAGAATAGTTAGCCATTAACGATTAACATAATACAGGCTCTATTATGATAAAACCATAATACAGGCTCTATTATGATAAAACCATAATAACAGATAGACAAATATATCATAATAGACCCGATTTAGTATTAGGTACATGATAAACGTAATAAAATAACGTACCTAATAGACATCGCTGTTCCAAATACACATAATATACAAACAACCGTCGCAGAAAAAATACGTAAATATACAGAACTAGCAGGAGAAATTAAAAATATTTGGCATTCTAGATCCGTTTATATTATAATACCTTTAGTCATGTCAGCTACAGGGGTAACTCCGAAATCTTTAATAAATAATTTACAAAAATTAGATTTACCGGTTAATTTGTACATTAAAATTCAAAAATCTATTATAATAAACACTTGTATCTAATATTGTAAAAAAGTTTTTGAACACAGATATTTCAGGCACAATGCTGGTATTTTGAACCCGCGTTCTGAGCCTAATCCTTTGATATCCTGTATATCTGGATAGGTGAATTTTTCCCGGCATTAGACTGTTAAGTTTTTGTGTGACCATGACTGATCATATGGAGACTTATCTGGTTGTATAATGCTGAGAAGTGTGGATGGCAATTCTGCCGCCGCGTAAAAAATACGATTATATTATATATTATAACGATTATATAACGAATATTTATAGTTAAGTCTCTCTTGAAAAAAATAACTTTAAAATTGGATGTAATCAAAAATTAAACGTGGCTTATACTGAATACCTACTGATAGAGGTAGATGAAAATAAAATTATTATTTCAGTCAGTTCATTAAATTACAGTTAGCAAGAAAGAATGTTTATTGTGTTATAATATCCATGAGCTACAGGTTATTTCATATTTGGTCGTTTTTAACGCCAAGTAATTTTACGCCATCATGTAAATAATTAAATCTTGTCTACCTACTCATATTCTACTTCGTCTTCTTCAACCTTTGTTTTGTTTAGGCAAATATCTCCCTCTTGGACTTTCACAATACTCTGTTAGACGGCACTTTCTTCTGGGTTCGACCTTCACCATCTTCACCATCTTGTTGCAGTCCACCATTAATAATCTACAAATCAAAAAAAAATCTACAGTTTTAAATAAAATGTATCACTGCATGTAATGATCATAAAGGTATTCCTCTTCTTTGAATTTGGAGCTTTTAAAATTAGTGTTAAATAGTAAAAGCAGTTTTCGAGCTTCTAAAATGATAAATAAATACCTACCCGGCTTGATTGGTGCCGACTCATTCCGAATGGAGCGTTTTTCTGCACTGCGCTTTTAAAGGGTAAAAAGAAGATGAATGCCGTTACAAAACATTTTTTTTTTCAGACTTGATTCACGCAAAAGTGATGACAGTGTATCATTCATGATGCAAGTTGATTCATTAGCTATGCAAATGGACTAGCACGACTGCTTTGGAACAAAACAAATAAAAGATTTATCCATTTATATCGAGGTAGGTAGGTAATATGAGATGAGTGAATTCGTATAAGTATGTAAATAGGTGGGGCTTTTAAAGTTAATAAAATTTGTTTTGAAAGTATTTAAGAGAAATTGAAGTTTGAAGGCATTTAAATACAATACTTTTATAAGTAAACTCGCGTAGTGTGAACGCAGCTTAACTTTTTTAGATATATTTTGAGCCTTATTTTTTTTTCTCTATTCATAACTTGTGCTGTGATACTGCTAATCATTATATTGTTCTTCTTTTGTATTTTGATGACTTTTTATTATGATTGTTGTGTCTTAATTTTCTATACTTGTGTGTACATCATATGAACTATGTATGTAAATATATAACATGTTTAAAGCTAGCGCCGTGAATTGTTAATAAATAAATGTGTTTGTTTGTGTTTAATAAATGTGTTTAATAAATAAATAAATAAATAATAAATAAATGTAATAAATAAATAAAAAAAAAGCGAGTTCGTCGGTAGCCTGGAGGTAGAGTCTCGGCCTTGTGAACATGGGGTCCGTGGTTCGATACCAGGTGCCGGCAAACTCCCCTTTCACGACACAAGCTTTTAGTAGCTTACTGTGAAAGGTGTATAAGGTTGTATTTGGGTTTATAACAAAAACCCAGATATATCTTTTTAAAAAAAATATACTTATACCTACATATATTTCATAATAAACAAAACCAAACAAAAATTATATATTTACTGTAGTTTTGAAAATCAAATATAAATAACCAATATATTATGTAAGTGCAAATATAATTATATATCTTTCTAACTAATTATGCTGGTATAATTAATATAATAACTACAAACATGGATATAAATTTTTTATACTAACATTATTGCGAACTCATTTTCTAAGTCTCTAAAGTGTTTAATCTTTATATCCATTAAGATATTTAAGTTAAAGATTTAAATCTTATTAGAGACTTACATAATTTCAAGCAACAGAATGTCTACACAGCTACATAACTACTGACATTGAAATTATAATTTCGCTTTAGGGGATTGTGTGTTTAATTAGACGGTTCATTAATGTAAACAAAATTTTCAAGTAGGAAAACATTGAATTCTTATGAGCATTATTAACTTATCTTCAATTGTTGTTGTCAAAAAGTTTTACTTCCCAAATATACCAAACAACTAAATATTCTTATTTTATTCATTGGGTTCTCATTACCAGTGGCGTGTCTTCAGTACAAGACCAAAAGCCGAGATTCGCTCTTTTTTAATGTAAATAGGTTTTATGGTATGGGCGTGTGGAAAGAATGAATGAGGACAGAATAACCAAGAAAATATATTTGGCTTGGAGTAATGTACAGAAAGAGTGAATAAACAAATAAATAAAATATTTTATACTAAAATTTGATTTAGTTACATAATTTTTATTCTTCTTCTTCCAAGTCGGTCCCGCAATGCTGAGGATCGTGAGCACCATGACCCCAATTCAATACTGCAACACAAAATATACATATGTATTATGTAGCTACATGAACGTAATAAAAAAAACTGGTGAATTTTGTGAAAAGGTGCATTTGTATTATAAAGACCATTAATATTTTCTGAATCAACACTTCACATACTTTTATAAATGCATCTATAACGAGGAACTCGAGGGTGATATGAGCGTATCTTTTTTTTTTAAAAAAAGATATACCTATCTGGGTTTTGTCATAAACACAAATATAACCTTATACATTTTTAGCAGTGAGCTATGTAAAAGCTTGTGTCGTGAAAGGGAAGTCTGCCGGCACCTGGGATCGAATCACGGACCCCTTGTTCACGAGGCCGAAACTCTACCTCCCGGCTACCGACGAACTCTTTTGGATTGCTCACTTAAACTGATTGATTTGAAATCATATTGGTCACAAAAATTTATTAATCTCATTACCAATTTTTCCTTTGAATTTCCAGCCATGTTTTTACTAAATGCCATTGTTTTATATATAGAATATGTACTAGATATTTTAAACATTAAATATTGATGGTATGTATGACAAAATTGGAATGCAAATAATAAAATATTCTACGCAGGTACTAGGTCGGTAGGTGAATGGTTTATATGACGCCATAAAAGATATTTTAATGCTTTCTTGTAGTAAGATAATTGCCCGTTATAAAAGAGTTAGTGCTTATTTTAATTCCGTATCATCGAATGACCTTATACATTAGAAGATTGTGCACATCCTTGTTAAAACGCCCCACTTGAAATAGTAATTGTTTGAGAACTAGCCTTTTCTATGATTATCTTTATTTCTTTATACAAGTGAGGAAATTGGCTAGCCAGCCCTTTAGGCTGTCCAAGATTGCACTTTTCGATTGAACCAATTCGTTATTGCAGGTATATCGGGTAAATGGAACTCTTTTGAGGTATCCGGGCGGTCGTTAGGTATCCTTCAATATCCCTTTCCGACACATCGTTGTACTTTATTCACTTACTATAACAATATTATTTTTTCGTGCACTGGCAATTAGTAAGGAATATACATACATATATACATATCAACATCTTCTTCCCCTTGTCCTAGTTGTGTCGGGACCCATTGCGCCTAGGTAACTCCTCCAGAGATTCATGTCCACCGCTGCTTCCAGAACCTGTGGCCGCACCAAACCAAGCCTTTCAAAACACAAGTTCGACAACAGCTGCCCTTGCCAACTTCCTCTAGGGTGGCCCACCGTTCTCCATCTCTAAAAATCTATGTGGTAGTCTGTCTTCTGGCATGCAAAAAACGAAAGAAATATCTCTCTAGAAATTACTTTATCACGAAGTATGTTTTATTTTTTCAAAGTTTATTTTTGCTTGTATTTCATCATAAGTGCACACTCTTGGTCTTGTGAAATGTCTTTGGTACTATTATTCAGACATGTTTTTATATCTTTATCTCTTTGAGTTTAAAGAGATGAACCCAATGAAACGAGTCATTCTTTTTCTTCTCCATCACCCTTTCATGATCCTCCCTGGTGCATAAAACAGAAACCAGTTCTCTTTTTCACCTCTGTATATCTCGTCCCAGCCAACTCAACATCTGTTTTGCGTCGCACATTTGATATTCTCAAACAAAAAATTAATAACGTTACTCCTAATGTTTAATTTCTATGGAAGTCACTTCAAAATTATCATGCCAATTAATTTATTATCTGACTGTTCTATAGTAAAATGAGACACAGCACATATGAAGGTACTTAGAGTTGAACAAGGCAAATTTGTCAATGAGCCACTTCAATTGAATACTCGTATGTACAATATACAGTAACAGTAATATTCCAGTGAAATTATGTATATTGTATGTTTGTACTCCAGATGATAATAATAATATGTAATACTATCAACAGCTATTATAAGGAACAATACAATTTCCTTCGAGTGATTACCATCAGTGAGCAACCATGTAACACTTCACTCATTATTCTTGTATAACACCGAGAAACAAAATTTTGTAATCATAAATTTTGAACAAAAATTGTAAACTTTTACAATATTGTTCCGTAGAAGAAAAGGTCTCCTAATCTTTTTCATAAGTTTTCCATTGATTTGGCAAAAATGAGTTATTCGTAACATATCACGAATAAGACATTTAAATTCTTTAACTCGTGGTTACATGGAAGAGATCACTATATAGTGATAATCTCGCCACTGCATAATGTCATCACATTTTTTCTTATGTAAACTAAATTGTTGATTTTGTTACATATGTAAATGATGATGTGCAAGAAGAATAAAATGAAATAAATATTTTAGCAATGAGATAAATGTCACTCACCCTGAATGTTTTCAATTTGTATTGGGATGAAGATGAAGATTTGTATATATTTCTATTACTTATCAGAAATGCCGTAATGCTATCAACGAATAATTAATTTTCAATATCAAAATTTAACAGCAAATGATGCTTAGATAATACTTAAACTTATTAAATTAACACGCGGACTTCAAACCACATAAGAAACATTATACCCAGAACAAATAAAGTTCGAGATGGTTTCTTGTACTCTGCTGATATGATTTATAACAGTTTGCCTGGCCAATTGAAGAAATGTAAAAATACTAAGAAGTTTGAAAGGAGGATTCAAGAGTTGGTAATGACTTCTCAATGTTTGTAATGGTGTCTGGTGTTTTGTGTTTTAGTGTTGGTGTCTTTTTTGTTTTCAATAGTGTTACTGTTCTGTGATGTTTGGCTCTGTTGTCATTTGTTCATCTCTGTCATCAATTGTTTTACCAGATTTGTAATACTGCACGCCTCTGACACCAGTAACCTTAGTTGCTGTTTTGAGGTATTGTTTATTTTTAAATAAATAAATAAATTTGTGTTTTTTTTTTAATTTGTTATGAATATGTACTGTATAATTTTAAGTATAAATCATTAGCCATTTATATGATTAAATTAATGATTGAATTAAAAAAAATATAGTTTTCCAGAAACGTGACTTGACCCCACTACATACGTAATCATTTTGTGTAGTTTATTTTATCCAATTCAGCCACCGAGTGATTATGTAATAGACTTCGATATCCTCTCTTTAAAGACCTGAGTGACAGCTTTATATGAATGTGCTATTCTACTGTACCTTATACTAGGTAAGTACGATAGTACTATCTTCATCGCACCCACGTTCTTTAAAAGTTTTTTTTCATAACTGTTTTTGACTAATTTCGGAAAAAAAAATCCAAATACATACTTAATAGTCAATCAAAAAGAGTATCTATTGCTTTTGTGTTCTCAAGACTTCTTTTGGTAGCAACATCAGAGGTTCAAAGATAACTTGTGTGATTCGTGATCTAAATTCTTGACCCCATAATAATTTTTTTTGAACAATGAATCTGTCCCTTTACAAAATCAGCAGTCAATAAGTTGCAATTTTTTTTTTATTTTTTTATTTAAAGATATATCTGGGTTTTTGTTATAAACCCAAATACAACCTTATACACCTTTCACAGTAAGCTACTAAAAGCTTGTGTCGTGAAAGGGGAGTTTGCCGGCACCTGGTATCGAACCACGGACCCCATGTTCACAAGGCCGAGACTCTACCTCCACGCTACCGAGGAACTCGAATAGTACTCGACGAATTAGTAAGGTATGTATCTTTCAGCCACCAATCAAAAAAATAAATTTTTGTTCCCCCGTGTACATATAATGTGATGTAGTTTCTTGGTGCGAGCAGATCTGATTCGCATAGCTGAGTGATTCATTAGAATGATCCATTCAAAAGAGATCTACATAACTACTATACACATTACAGTGGGTAGGTACTCTATGTATTCCGTCTAGTTATGTAGTTCACCATCTCTTGTTTTAGGTAGTAGTGTTTTCTTTGTATGTAGGTATATGTACATATTATTATGTTACGATTCAGGATATTATTTTGAAACATATTGTACTGGTGTGATACTAATGAACTGGTGTTTCTTTGAAATATTATGTTAGAGATGAAACCATGGTATCATCGATTATACATACATACATACATACATACATACATACATATCCTTCCTTTAGTCACAATTATTCAAAAGAAAAAAAAATACAAGTAGGTAGGTAGGTACGTATTCAATTCTTCATTTTCATTTAATATTTTTCATAAATTATCAATTAACATTTTTCTAAATATAAATACCCTTCAATAATTATAATGCAAAAGTGTTCACACTGTGAAAATTCATTATTCATTTTTTGAGCAAATAATTACAAAAAACACCTTTTGATTTTCCCTATAAATTTTTATTGCCTCTAACGTGTTCGTCTACACTGCTAGACATTTTCAAGAGGACTCTTGAAAATTTAAACGAAAACGTTCGAGGCGATAAAAATTTATAGTGAAAATCAAGCAGTGTTTTGTTTTATTGTAATTAATTAATTTAAAAATATATACCTACTCTTGTCCACATTTGATTGATTTTTTAAGCCTGTTTGAGTTTAGATATTAAGAATATACTTACTTAAATATTGTTTTCTAATCTTAGTTAAGAACATTTTTAAATGCAAATAGAGAAGTAAATATTATTTACCTACCAACTACTTTTTACACTTCATACATCTAAAATACTAACATTACATAACATAGGTACTTATTTGTTTATTGTATATTATATATATGTTTTTTTTTTATTAATTATAAAACATAAAAATACATATACATACATAACACATTCACATAAAAATATTCTAAAAATAATACCTATAATTTTCTATCCCATTTAAAAACAAAAATTTTATGTGGGATAGAATTTCACATACCTACTCCTAATTAAAAATAATAAAAAAATTATAAGTTCTATCAAATTCTAGTAAATAATAAATTCTACCATCAACCAATAACCAAATTTTATACAAAAACTACAATTCTTTTTCTTAATGAACGCAGTTTATTTTTAAAAACTTGATAATCATTGATATTTTTGAGTTTTTTTAGGTAATTTATTTAAACACTTTGTTCCCTGATAAATATAATGGTGTTGCGAAAAAGTTTTCTTACATATACAGTTAGGTACTTCTATATTTTGAATTATTATTATTAATATCTATGCATCTCCGTATAATACCATCAACTACAATGTTCTTTTGGAGTTGGTGCCAAGCGGAAATACAAAGCTCAAAATGGACAAGCTTGAATTGAGTTCAATTGTGCACATCTAGATACTCGTACGAATATCTACAGAAACCTATAAAGGATATCATTACTGAAGCAATACACTACTACTGCTTCCACTAGTATGCCATCACGTCACATCCCGCAAGTGGGGTAGTCAGCAGACCAGCTGCATGTAAATAATAAACGTAAAAGATGTAGAGAAAAAACTAAGACATTATGGATGGTTGTAAAATTTCATCGATGTATTTAAAAAAAAATCTTTACAACGCTTGCCTTTTACAGAACACTCGAAAACTTGACCGATTTTTTGCCGGATGCTCCATGGAATATAATATTATTATGCCTACATGCTCCATGGAATATAATATAAGTATACCTACATGCTCCATGGAATATAATATTATTATGCCTACATGCTCCATGGAATATAATATTATTATACCTACATTCTCCATGGAATATAATATTAGTATACCTACATGCTCCATGGAATATAATATTATTATGCCTACATGCTCCATGGAATATAATATTATTATACCTACATGCTCCATGGAATATAATATTATTATGCCTACATGCTCCATGGAATATAATATTAGTATACCTACATGCTCCATGGAATATAATATTATTATACCTACATGCTCCATGGAATATAATATCTATTATTATACCTACACGGAACATATTAAACAGGAAATGTACAGTGCTTTTTCTCCATGCTAATATAAAATATACGTGCTCCTGAATGTTTATAATTTTTTTTTCGTTAGTTTTTCAGGAGATATTTGAAGAATCGAATTAAATTAAGTAGAATAAATGTATTAAAATATAAAGGTATTCATTTTAATAAAAAACTATATTTTTTTACTTATTTATTTATTATTTATTTATTTTATTCTTCACTATACATTTGTTAGAATATTACAAAATAAAACAGTGTCACATAAATATCAGTTATACTATTCAATGTACAGAGGGCAAGTTTATCGCTAAAATGCGATGTCTTCCAACTAACCTTTACCTACCCTCACGCTGTTTCCCAGGTGGAGGAAGCAGATAGAATGGAACGTCATATTGATGTTACCTTCGCTTCTTCCACATGCATTCAGCTTCTTATATTACATGCACGTCAATTTCTTTTACTCAATACGCGGTCGTCTTTGAAAAGTTGGTCCGCGATTTCTCAAACCCTTTCGTTCAGCTAAATACACTATCTTCATCATCCTTTAAACGTCCATTCGCTTTTTTTATTTTATCCTTCACTGTACATTGGTTACTATATTACAAAATAAAACAGTGTGATATGGGGGGGTGAGAGAGAGAGAATGAAAGAATGGTTTTGGTTGAGGATAAAATAAATAAAATATTATGCCAAAAATGCCAACGGCTGAGACTCTACTGGGCTACCCACAGCACTCCAGGAGTTAAAACAATAAAATGGTCTCGATTAAATTATACAGTGAGGCTATATAAATTAAGAGACGACAAGTTATCTGTAATTAAATGGACGAATGTGTAAAAGACAAATTTAGATTCAAATAAACATTTAATTAAAAATAAAAAAATTCTTACCACTATTACAAACACACGTTTAAACAGCAACACAATACTACGACTTACTCACTACCCCGTATTGTCTGTGCACACGTAATTATCCCAATATAAAAAAACACACTTGATTATTATTTCAATAAAAACGAAAACGTAGCACTTTTAAAATAATTAAATTTCACTTTGCGATGATTGTAATGGATCCCACGATGAGGGCGCCTCTGGCATGGAAATGCCTAGAGGCAAACAAGTTGAAGAAGGCGCCCCTTGGCGCAGTGCTGGGAGGGCGAAGTCCCACGTCCGAGGCTCCTGGAGGCAATTACCAGCCTACAAAGGTGCAGAGTTTGGCTCGTCATGACTTCAGGAGGAGTCCAGTGACCAGAGACAGACTTGTCTCTCTGAAGGTCAGATGATGAGTGATGGCAGGAGCGATCCTTATACCAAGGACGCCTGTTTACGACTCACTGCTCGCTACGACTCACTGATAACTACTGATCACTACCGATGACTGGAGGAGACTAACTCTGTTCAAGGACATCTCTCTACTACCCTTGAGTGGGGTAGGGGGGGTTGGTCATGTACTCCTACTATGATGTGATTCATCAACGTGCAGCGCCGTGATTGGCTAATGAAAATACAAGTACACGCCTTCCCGCAGGTACCATTGTATTACGAGTCCACCTGGGCTCTTGTCTGGATTCCGAGAATTATGCAGTAAATAATGTCGTAGTTAAAAATAACAATAGATAATTATTAGAGTATTCCATATTAAAATTTACTTAGTTACCATTTGACTTTTTTTTTGAAGGAAAGAATCCCGCAAATATTAAATAAAACTCTATTTTGACTTCCTTTAAATTTCTCTATGTTGAACATCCTGTAACTAACTTCACTTGTCCCCTGCTCCTGGCCTCCGTAGCACCGTCCGACGCTTTTGCGTTGGGCGGTGGCTGAACCAAAAGAAATAACTTGTGTTAAAAGTGCTAAACAATAATTGAAACCTGTATCAAAATAAACTGTACATAGTGATAAGTGACTTGATTAATTTTAACTTAGAATTGTTGTATAATATTAAGTGCTTGTGTAAAATGTAACTGTGTGTCTGTTTGTGTTGAACCGGACAGTAATAATTTGAACCATGAATAAATGTTTTGTTATTTAACTTAACTTCTGTTTTCTTTTGATCTATGAAACCAAACTAAGAACTCTACAATTATCCCTGAACTGAGACTCAAGTTCTTCGACTGAATTAGCTGGACAATGTATAAAAGGGTGGACTGGAGTCAGAGAAAGTTTTGGAGGGAAGTGTAATGGAAAGTAGTTGTGAATAATTTGAGAACTAGTAAATAAAAGTGTACGAATATAAAATCTCAGGTTACCCGAATCATATCCCCTTCTGTTTACGAGCTTCAAGATATAAATGATAAAGGTATAGGAAATTACCATGTTAAAGACATTATTAAAGTATAGCTTCAAATTTTTCTCTACATTGCACTTGACTATGCAACAAGTTCGAAAGAGTTGTTTTTTTTTTAATTTACAATTGATGTATTAGGTTAAGAAGTTTTAAATCACACTGACCCTGCTTGAGCTGTATGTACTGTAATGACGTCACTGTCAAATGACGTATTGAAATTTCATTGTTTGTGTTGATTAAAAACTTAGAAAATTTGAAAACTTGTAATAATATATAACTTGTCTTGTCGCCATGCCATGAAAATGTATGTACTGTAATGACGTCACTGTCAAAGGACGTATTGAAATTCCATTGTTTTGATAAATAGAAAAAGTAAAATAACTTAGAAATTGGAAAACCTGTAATAGTATATAATGAATCTTGTTACCATATCAGAATAATGTATGTAATCACTACAGCTCAGGTACGTGTAAACTTGTTAATTTTAAGTATGCCTCAGAGGATCTTCGCAATTCAGACTCTGAAGGAATTTTGTAAAAAAAAAATTTAAAATATGAATTTCGTGGCGCTCAACCTTTTGTATTGTGAATTTCTCTCTTGTTTGTGCCTTTGGGTGAATGAGGTTGCCTTTCCATCTCTTAAGCTAGCCATTTCAACATGCAACTTATTCATTAAGATCTGAACTCCCCCACTGGCTCAGGCAAGGGACAATACTTGTTTAATTTTAAGTTAGGATGTTAAGAAAAACCGGATGCAATTTCGACCCTTCCTTATACGAAAGTATAATATTTAGTCGTTTTCTTTTGTAATTGGTTTCTTACCAATCTCCTACTTATGTGGTAACTGTTGTACGTCTTATGATAGATGAAGGATGGAAGGTATAAAAGTATGAAGTATGTCAGATTGAGCCATAAATGTTGAAGTATAAAAGTGTGTGAAAGGTTGTCACTAATTGGGATAGTAGATAATAATTGTAACAATTGTATTAAAGGGTCAAGGTTGCATCGGTAAAAGGAAAATTTTGTAATGTTTAGATTGTTTCAAATTGTCTGGTTCACCAAAATTTTAATGACAAGGTTCTCACTTGGTATGTGAACCTGTTGGTCATTTCGACATTATTACTGTATAGGCATGCGTACCCTATCAGTAATGTTCAAGTGTCAAGAATGAATGTTACGGAGTCAGTTGGATGATTCGCACTCTTCCCTGTTCATCTCCGGAGTTATGCTGATTTAGAGGTGTGACTAATCGTCTCACCCTATAGAAAGTCAAGCATAACTCGAATTTAGTTAAGTTTTTTTTTAAAATTTGTATTTGCTCGTCTGGAACCTCTTGTGGTCGCCAGTCGGAGCTAGCCCGACAAGCCATTGTCATTGTAAGAGATTGAGGACGCTCAAATGTTACGTACAGGTTCGCTTGGAAAAGCTCCGCGCGAGAGGTTGGACACCTGATATATGTCGTCAAGCCTGTGCAAGATGGGTCGAACACCCCATGGAAATAACATGTTTAATTCAATAGGGTATAGATTGCCGCCCTTAGAATAGAGGTAGATCAGGTATAACGGTAATGAGATTGGTAATTCAGGTATAATTGTTGCAAGATTGAAGGTCGGATTGACTACCCCCCTTTATTTTATTGTCAAACTATGTATTCTGAAATTACTTGGGTGTTGGGTTGTTGTTTGAGGGTTATATTGTTGAAATTGTGAAAATAATGTGTAATATTGTAATTGTTGTCTTGAGTTCGTAATGGTGTGCTTGGAGGAATGTCGAGGGTATTGTCTACGATTTCCGTATCTGCGACCTGCCCTGTCGGTACATCTTCTTGGTCCCATTATTGGCTCATGACGTGTACATTCCTGATGAGGATTGTAATAGAAGGTGAAATTAAGTACAAAAACTTTGTAAAAAAAAAAAAGTATTGATATATGTAACTCATGATTGATCATCATTAATTCCTGTAATGTCACTGTGCAACAGTAATTTTCCATTGATGTGTTGATAGTCTCTGTAACTGTAATTTCCACTTTGTAACGTAACAATGAGACTTTTCTTTTTTTTTTTTTTTTAATTTTTTTTCTTTGTGAAATGACTTGAGATGGAATGTCGTAGTTAAAAATAACAATAGATAATTATTAGAGTATTCCATATTAAAATTTACTTAGTTACCATTTGACTTTTTTTTTGAAGGAAAGAATCCCGCAAATATTAAATAAAACTCTATTTTGACTTCCTTTAAATTTCTCTATGTTGAACATCCTGTAACTAACTTCACTTGTCCCCTGCTCCTGGCCTCCGTAGCACCGTCCGACGCTTTTGCGTTGGGCGGTGGCTGAACCAAAAGAAATAACTTGTGTTAAAAGTGCTAAACAATAATTGAAACCTGTATCAAAATAAACTGTACATAGTGATAAGTGACTTGATTAATTTTAACTTAGAATTGTTGTATAATATTAAGTGCTTGTGTAAAATGTAACTGTGTGTCTGTTTGTGTTGAACCGGACAGTAATAATTTGAACCATGAATAAATGTTTTGTTATTTAACTTAACTTCTGTTTTCTTTTGATCTATGAAACCAAACTAAGAACTCTACAATTATCCCTGAACTGAGACTCAAGTTCTTCGACTGAATTAGCTGGACAATGTATAAAAGGGTGGACTGGAGTCAGAGAAAGTTTTGGAGGGAAGTGTAATGGAAAGTAGTTGTGAATAATTTGAGAACTAGTAAATAAAAGTGGAATAATGCGTCTACAATAATAAAATAAATATTTACAAATAAATATTATGTTATGAAGCGTTCAATGCACTGATTTTAATTATTAATTAATTCACATATAAATTAATTTAAGTGTCTCTTTCACTGATATCATATTTCTTGTGTCCTTTATCACTGTTCTTTATCAAAGCGTCTTTTCGCACAACACAAAATAACACAATCCTTATTCTATTACATAGCACAATACAACCCTTTAGGTAGATAATTAAATACTCAAACTACGTATGTTACAATAAAATTAAAATTCATACCTAAAGAGTCGTTTACATAATTCAAAATATATCATCGATATCAAAACTCAATAGATCGAAGCGTAGGTATAAAAAATCCAACCAAGCAGATACTAAATAATTACAATACGCAGACATTCTAGAATCTTCATAAAATAATTTGATACATAATGAATGCGCCTTAAGTTGATACATAATGAATGCGCCTTAAGTTGATACATAATGAATGCGCCTTAATCTTTTGTTGATATTATTCTCTTTATTACCCCTGTTGCTATGCAGGTACAAATATATATAAACAATGATAATATTTTGAATACAGGTACGAAGATTAGCAAACAATAATAATATTAATAAATGCAGGTACCTTTTAAGTGCAGCTATATTTTTAATGTTTGGATTTTCAGAGTTCTCATGAACTGCATTGTTTATTTCGGTATTTCAGTACCACTTTCTAAATAACAATTATTATTTTTAATGATAACTTTTCGGCACAATACCTACTATACCGGGCATAACAAGTGTCATAAAAATATCATTTATACAATTCAATGTACAGAGAATTCAATTTACACGTCCAAATACTCCAAACCATCACAGCTTATAAACATGCATTCTATCCATAAAGATCCTCTCACATTCACTTTTTCTCTTGATATCCTCATTCGTCACTCTGTCTCGCAACAATTTACCAACTTAAATAAAATATTGTGCGTAGGTATTTGAGAAAATAGTGAGAGTTGAGTTGATAGAAGCTTAACATCGATTGTCTTAACATTTTCAAATATGCAATACATCTTTAAATAACGATTTAAAATGTAGGTACTTATTTAATAATATCATTTTGAAGTTGACGGGTTTACTGTCAAAACATTTCATCCAACTTACCATCAGTAATTTACTATACATCTTTCTATCTTAAACTTGTTCTTCAACAAGCTAGAATAAGTCAAATAGTATAAAGATGGATAGCTGATAGTAATGTAGGTGTGTAAGTATTAACAGTATCTATACAATAAATCAATTTGAAAATGATTTATATCCTATTTCACATTTATTTCACCTATAAATCTACTTGATTAACAGCGTCAAACCGTTCAAGGAGCGTTCCTAATGAATCTTCATACCTTTGTTGTAGAATCTCTCCTCTATTCTTATTATGCATTGTACTATGTCTGGTATAAGAAGTAGGGAAGGCAAACCGATTTTACAAATAATCGAATGAAATAAAAATTCATGTATGGTTTTTAAGTTTGTTTTGCTCAAAGGAAGGCTTATTCCGTCGAACACCCGGTAAAGAATTGATATTTCTCTCTTTTACTTAGATTTTTATGTGTATTGTAGGAGTTGAGTTGAGTTTTTAATTGAGTTGATAAAAGAGGAAGGTGTTCCGAGAGGGTGTGTTTTTCTTCAAGAGGGGATGTGAGAATGGGCGCATGTCCAAAAACGACGTGGTTTAACCACGTGGATCAAATCCTCAAGGACGACCGCGTGTTGAATAAGAGAAATCGACGTACATGTGTGAGAAACTGGATGAATGTAGAGGAAACGAAAGAAGTACAGTATGTAATAGATCAACATGACGATCCATTCTCTTTGCCTACCCCACCTGGGACACTGTGAGGGTATACATAGATAAAGAGATATATTTATAGAGATATATGAAGAGGTTATATTTTTCGTGTAGTTTTGCATTCCCTAATCTCGCCACCCCACACCAGGTAGGTACTCCAGATTCCTCAGGGATTCAAGCAGCGTGGCTGATGACGTCAGAATACTAATAATATTATTATCATCAGCAGGTATACCTACCTATGTAGGTACTTACATGCAACTATACATATACAAACCTATACCTACTTAATGTCTAAAGTATAATCTGTATACTAACACTACCGAACACTAAATGTTAAACGTAGTTTTCGCATTTTACTGAATCTTTCACACCTACTTGACTGAAGATAATCACATTAAGAATATTACTTTACAGACACCTCAACTACACAACCAATAAAAAGATTGCACACATTCCGTTAAGTATGTAGTAAACAGTTCGGATCTCAAGTGCCGGCAAACTCTCCTTTCACGACACAAACTGCTTACCGTGAAAGGTGTAATTATAATATTGTATTACAGTTTTTAACAAAACAAAATTCATTTATTGCAATGCCCGGAATGCATGTAATGAGAGTGACCTATTGATGGCGAATGACAAGGCGATATACGTCGCTGAATACTGGAGTGGCAAAATCTAAAGTCCGGACCCGAAAAGTAAGTAAGTAACAAAACATAGATACCTACATATTTAAAAAAAAAAGAAAAAAAATGTTCCTATAGTACGTTTACGAATCCCAGCAATTTCGGTATCAAACCAATAGATATACATATCTATTTGACATTATATTATGTTGAGTACAGCCTGGTCTTCTGAGTCCTACTTCTACGTCCATTGTCTTTTTAATCATGATATGCTGTTTTAGTCTCAAGATGTGTCCGTACCATCTCAATCGGTTATTTTTTCGCTGATGGGAGCGACTTTGAAACAAACACGGATATGGAAATTTCTCAACCTATACATCCTTGTTACACCACCAGCCCATCTGAGCATTTTCATTTCATTGGTGTGTAGAGTCTGGGCGTGATTATGTTTTAGGGCCCAACATTCAGATGAATAAGTCATGGTTGGTCTGACCACAGTTTCTTACACCTGACCCTTGATTTTTATAGGCATTTTTTTTTGTCACACAGTAGACCATGCTACGCATTAAATAATCGCTGCGGAGAAGTTCATACTGGCTAATGTTCCTACATTCATTTGTTGTCCACGGGGTCACTCGTAATAATAATTAGACGTTATGGGAATCATATCCTTAACACGTGTTTCTCTAACCTTGTACGCCAAACGTATGATTTTGTCGATGCGCCAAAAATGACGGTTGAAGAAAACGGTCGACACAACGAGAGGTCCACGCGTCGCTTGCAAGCAAGTAGAGTTCGCCTGTCGCATTGGAGAAATCAACATCCCTCCACGGAGCTTGTCTCCGTGGGTACCCGCGAACTCAATAAGACAGTATTCCATTCTTAATAATAATAGATATATATTACAAATAGTTATTGCAGAGGTTGTATGGATAATCCGTACGAAATAATATAGTAATTTGAGTAGTGTATGCCTCATAATAGTGCTGTTAATGTGGAACTTGTATAAACATGTAATGTGTTCCCGCCATTAGTAAATTTCTTAATAATAATAGTTCGCGACGCAAAATAATGTAGTTTCTTAAATACCATAATGTATGGATTTTATATTTCTGATCCTGGTATGGTGAAAATAGTTCTCCACCTACGTGATAATGGTTATTAATCGATACAATAACTCTCGCCAGTCGGCTTTGTTTCCCACCAAAAGTGTAACGTATCATGTGAATAGAAATGGAGTATGTGTATAGTAAAAGTAAATAAACTGTTCTTAAATAACCGCGTATTGGAGTGAGGCATAATGTCTGATCTGTATAATGCCAACGTTGTGTGATGTAATAATAAATATACCTCTTAGTAGATAGTAACCGGAAATACGCGACGCTATTCTTAATATCGGATAAATAGAGACATTCGTCAACATATACAGAGGAACATGTAATCGTCCTTAAGAAATCCCTTCTTGAACGTATATACCGTAGGCTGGACCAGCGTGTGACACCAGGCCACTTGTAATTGTCTGTTGGTAATAGACAATACCTGCTTAGAGGATCCACCCACTGTCTGTATAGACGGTATAGCAGAACAACATAGGAAGTCATCTACGCGTTTGTCAACGTATATATCTGATTCGCCGTTACATAAGAACCAAGCGTAAATAACGTGTAATTTAATCTGTAAGTACCCGCCAAGCTATATGTTTAATTATAATCAGAGAACCATTGTAAATACCACTTTATGTATTGAATATTTGAGTATCTATCTACCTGCCACTTTATTTAAATGTCCGTATTGAATTAAGGGTATAACCATTGCTCTCATACTTTTATGTATAATCCACTATATATGTTGTCTGTGTAATGTTCTAATAATTGAGTTATAAGTCTATGAACCATTGTTATGTATCATCCCTGTTTTCATTCAATACATACTGTCTTGTTTTATCTCCATTTACGAATTTTATTGCTTTTACATAAACACCTTTCCTCTAGTAATAAAATGTACCTTTCGTACAAACTGATACCAAAAGTGGATAGTGCTGGATATTGATATTGTACCAAACTTGTAACTGTTATTGGATATGTATTAATGTACTCGAAAAAGGAGTTATTCCAGGTTCAATTCCGGAATAAGCTGTGCATATAATTATTCAATAATATATTATGATACCCTCGGGTTCGAACCTTGAGTGAAACTGTATGTAACGAACTTTTGTATGAGTATCTATAAAGGACATGAGTACAGGAATATAATATGGAAATGAATATCAATCTATAATAATGTTTAACTGGAGAGTTAACTTATGACGCTAAGCCTGGATTAGCTAAACCACTGAGATATATTATATGCTAACAGAAGGAACATAATTGAAATTTAAAATATCCATATAATATGTAGAATACTCTGATGACCATATGAATATAATGATGAAGAACACCATGGATCGAGAGACTCTGAATCTTATGTAAGTAATATATATAATTGAAGTATGTACCCGCACCCACATAATGCATTTCTCTCTCTCATATACTAAGTAGAATCATACCCTAGACATGAACTTGAGCCAATAAATAAATCTGTTTTAATTGCAAACAAATATAATTGTAACTTTCTTTATATACTTTCTCTATATAATATAATTTCTATTCTATGTGTCCTCTATGTGCTTTGTACATAGAAGACTGGGGGCTACGAGTCAATTTATATAATTGTCTTATGTACAATTCATGTAAATCCATTTCTTTAAAAATATTTGATAATTTCTCTTTTGATAATTTTGTATAATGATATGTTGCGATCGTCCTGGTGGGACGATATCGTATTAACCAGAAACAGATCATCTCCATTTCATCCTTCCAAGCTTTGAGCGTTGTGAAATGTCATCCCTTTGCGGACAATATTGTGCAGAGGTATTTGAAAGATTTGATTGTAGGCACTAGCTCATTCTGAACATGCATAATGTGTGGCTCAGTTAGTCTATTGAATAATATCTATACATTATAGGTGATGGTCTATTGAGGTGTCTATAGAATAATATCTTACCATTATATCATTTATAGATAACTATTTATAAAGGCACTTCACCCATTATGTTTATACGCCTCTTTATACGTGTGGACACTCTGTGAAGCTTTTATTTTAAACTAGGTTTAACTATTGCATGCTATGCCATTAGTTTGAGGTAAGATGGAAGAAATCATTATATACAACCTTTCATTCTTTCAGACCTTCCAGAAATGGCCCTCAGTTCCCAGTAGTCTGCCAACCTCTGGCCAAGGCAGCGGCCAGGTAAAGGCGCAGACAGAGGGTGCTAAGAATCCCTGGGTGATTTCAGGCTGCCACGTGAAACTAGACCTAGCCACATATAATACAAGGACACTGAGAACGGAAGATCACCTAATAGAACTTGAGGAGGAACTCAAGAAAATCAGATGGGATATACTTGGTTTGTCAGAAGTGAAACGTCGAGGAGAGAACTGTATGACTCTTAAATCTGGACACACATTCTATTATAAGGGACTAGATAATATCACACATGGTGGAGTAGGTTTCCTTATACACAAACGACTTACTAAACAGATTACAACAATTCAAAGTATATCGGAGAGAGTCATATATCTCATCCTAAAACTGAATTCTAAATACTCTGTTAAAATTGTTCAGGTGTATGCACCCACCTCTGACTCTTCTGACGAAGAAATCGAAGAATTTTATGACGACATAAACAAGAGTTTACGAGAAAATTTGACACATTACACGCTGATCATCGGAGATTTCAATGCCAAACTAGGAAAAAGAGAAGACCCAGAGGAAGTAAACATCGGAAAGCATGGATATGGACAGCGTAATGAAAGAGGAAGATTACTTTTGAATTTTATGCAGGAACAATGTATGTATGCTATGAACACATTCTTCCAAAAGAAGCAAAATAGAAAATGGACATGGATGAGCCCAAATGGACAGACAAAAAACGAAATAGACTATATAATATCGAATCATAAATGTGTCGTACAGGATGTCAGTGTTCTAAACTCATTCTCAACTGGTAGTGATCATAGACTCGTAAGAGCAAAAATCGTTTTTAACACTAAACTAGAGAGAGTAAAATTGATGAAATCAAGGCGCTCCGGGGACATTGGAAAACATATACAGAACAATATAGAGAACTACAAAGGATGTATAAATGGTGAGTTATCAAAAAAACCCATAAACATTGGCGAATCATTGAACACATTGTATCACAACATCAAGGAAACCATCCAAAATGCCATTAAAAGTATGAAATTTACTAGAAAATCTGAAGACAAAATATCTCCATCAACCAGAATGCTTCTTGATCAGAGGCGGTTGTTGAGAAAGGAAAAGAAATACTCAACCCCTGAATATAAAGAACTTCATAAAAGAATAAGAAGAGAGCTGAGGAAAGATGTAGCACAGTATAATGAAAAACTTATAGAGCGCATTATTATGGAAAATGGAGGAACAAAAGTATTCCAGAAAAAGCTTGCTAATGGAAGACAAAATATCATAGCGTTGTGTAGAGAGGATGGAAGTGTCTGTAATAATCTATCAGAGCTACCGAGGGTTGCTGAAGCTTTTTATAAGAAACTATATTCCATCCAGGTTCCGGAAGACATAAACACCCATGCACCGAAACCCATAATTATGAATGTAGGATCAGAAGATATCCCCGAGGTGACAAAAGGTGAGGTGCTCCATGCAATGAATAAAATGAAGAATAACAAGTCACCGGGTGAAGATGGAATTGTCATTGAGGCAATCAAACATGGAGGAGAAACACTACTCAATATGATAACATCACTATTAAATAAATGCCTAGACAGTGAAACAATCCCAATGGAATGGAATAACGCTACAATAATCCTCTTGCATAAGAAAGGAGATAACAGAAAACTAGAAAACTATAGACCTATCAGTTTGCTCTCACACCTGTATAAATTATTTACACGTGTCATTAATAACAGACTTACTATGAAATTGGATGGGTATCAACCAAGGGAACAGGCAGGCTTTCGCAAGGGATTCGGAACCAGCGATCACCTTCAGGCTCTAAAAAACGTAATCCAGAAACATAGCGAGTATAACATACCACTGAGCCTCGCATTTGTGGATTTTGAGAAGGCCTTCGACTCCATTGAAACTTGGGCGGTTATGAGAGGTCTAAAAAACTGTAGGATTGATCAAAGATATACGAATCTCTTTAAAAATATCTACAGCAGTGCTACCTCTACCATCCAACTCCATGAACCATCGAACAAAATCAATATCATGAGGGGAATTAGACAAGGAGATACCATTTCTCCAAAGCTATTCACATTGGCACTGGAGGATGTTTTCCGAAAGCTGGACTGGGACGATTGTGGCATTAATATCGACGGAGAAAGATTGACAAACCTTAGATTTGCAGATGACATAGTGCTCTTTGCTAACACAGATATGGAGATTGCTCGAATGTTAGCTGACTTGAGAGATGAATGCGGTAAGGTAGGATTGAAAATGAATATGAGTAAGACAAAAATTATGTCTACCACAGGCCTAACCCAACCAATTACAATCGATGGTCAAAATATTGAAAGAGTAGAATCGTATGTCTATTTGGGTCACACTGTCAAACTGGGTAGGGATAATATGGAAGCTGAACTGGAAAGACGAAGAGCTTTAGGATGGGCTGCATTTGGCAAGCTTTCAAATGTCCTAAAATCCCCAAACATTCCCATTCACCTGAAAACGAAAACATTTGATGCATGTATACTTCCAGTGCTCACTTATGGGTTCGAAACATCTGCTCTGACAAAAAGAATTATCAATAAACTTCAAGTTACACAAAGAGCAATGGAGAGGAGGATGTTAAACATCTCACTCAGGGACCGAAAAACAAATGTTTGGATACGGGAAAAGACCAGGGTGACAGATGTGGCTCAAAGAATTGCAGAACTAAAGTGGAACTGGGCAGGTCATGTGGCACGTATGTCTGATAATAGATGGACGAAGAAGGTGCTAGATTGGAGGCCTAGAACAGGACGCAGAAGCGTGGGCAGGCCTCAGACAAGATGGTCCGACGATATTAAGAGAGTGGCGGGCCTGCACTGGAAGAGAGTAGCGTCCAACAGAGATTTATGGAAGTCCAAGAGGGAGGCCTTTGTTCAATACTGGACACAAGAAGAAGGCTGAGGTAAGGTAGGTAAGGTAAGGGTATTCTTTCAGACAAGCTGTCATAAATCATTTCCTTTCATTGAATTTAGCATCTGATTCCTTATTCCTTTTCCCTTTCCCTTATGCATGTGCACGCTGCAATATATGATCTACTTTTTATTATAATACAATATGTGTGTCCATAAGTATATTGTTTTTCTTCCTGTCTACTTTAAGTTTTAGTTTTGTTTTGTTTTTATTATTACTGTTGATGTATGTGGGTTTGTATATGTGTCTATGTTTTTTTTTAATGTTAATAACTGGGTTAGTTGGAAGACATCGTATCTTAGCGATAAACTCGCCCTCTGTACATTGAATTGTTTAACTGATATTTATATGACACTGTTTTATTTTGTAATATTGTAACCAATGTACAGTGAAGAATAAAATAAATAAAGTTAAATATAAAATATGTTCAAAAACAAAGAGATTATAATGAAATGATTTCCATATTACTTAAATGATTTAAAATATAAAATTCACTCATTTTTAATTATGATCAAGGTATTTCAAATATTGATATTTTGTTTTATTTCTTGCCATTGTATAGTTTTGAAAATATATAATTGAGGATCGCAAGATTATTTATTGCTAATCCAAATGACTTTCTATCTCAAATTACACAGTTTATATTACATTAATATAAATTCCTATGGTAAGGTGTGAGAACAGACACAAAAACAATAAATTGACACCAAATCGTTATTTTCAACAAATAATGCTTTATTACTCCTTGTTTTTCAAAGATATTTAAATATATAAAAAAAATATGAATCTTTGTAATATAACTATGTTTACTGTGCCTTTTGTGTGGTTGGTCCGTTGCTGTGGAACAAAATTCCCAATAATTTGCGAAGTCTGGAGAGTGTGGAGGTGTTCAAGGCAGAGTAAAAGACCCCTATTATTCAGGAGGTGTTATGACTTTTGTTTCGTAGGTTTCTCACAGAACGGCGCAACTTAAAAAACTTGTACCTATTCAGTGTGTCGTTGTTTGGGTAGAAGAATTTCAAAGAAAAATTGTCATTGTCGGCCGGTGTGGCGTGGAGGTAACGCTCTTGCCTTTGAGTCACGAGGTCCCGGGTTCGATTCCCGGCCAGGGCAAAGTGAAGAATGACCTTTTTCAAATTGCCCTGGGTCTGGGTGTTACATGTATATGTGTGTAGTGCATTGTATATGTGTGTATCGTCGCGTCAGTACCCATAATACAAGATTCATCTTAATTTGGGACTAACTCGATCTGTGTGAGTTGTCTATGTATGTTATATATGTTATTTCATTTGAATTATCTTATATGAATACAAGATTTTTCATAAAAAAAGACTTCTCTTTATTCGTACATGATAAATAATTTAATTAAAAATGTGTACAAAATACATAAGATGGATATTTTTTGGATTTTATAAGTGACATTTTGAGTCTTGGTAAAAAATTAGATTGGTAGGTAGCTAGATACAGAGGTATGTAGGTATCTGCTGTAGATATATCTCATTTACTTATCCAGAAATCCGCAAGGAGCTCTGATTTGTAATTTGGTGCATTTTGGGAATAAAACTCTATGAAATATTATATACATCATGTAAGCAAAACTACAAACGTTGTCATCAGAAAGTTAACGCACTCAACATTTTATCAACATTGGATTTGTTAAAGATACAATTATGTTCAGCTACGAAGTATTCAGAAATTTTGTTAAACATATCTTGAAAAAATTATCATAAACCCGTTAGTAATATTAACAAAGTTTTACTTACCGACGAAAAAAACTGTTTATTTAAAAAAAAACAATGAATATTTAATTATGTATCATGTTTGTTACAATCTTAGTCAAAATGGTTTATTCAAAGTTATTTGATTTAAAAATTAAAGCTATTTTAGTAACTGTAACTTAATTTTGTTATAAAAATAATCATAGATAGCAAAATAATAACCAATTTAATGCCTTAATTATATGATTTGATTCAATTTTTCAGTAAAATTAATGAAATAATATAACAGAACATATGAAATAAAAATGTTGATTATAAACATTTTGATTTTATTTTAAAATAAAATTGTATTTATTGTTGAGTTAACGTTGCAAACTTTTGAAATAACGTGTGAACGTAACGAGCGATAAAAAAAAGAAACACTGTCGAAGCTCTTGAAAACTGAAATCTTCCCCTCAGTACCGTTTCAGTCGCTGGACGGATAATACAGATTGGTACGGCGTGCTCGCGCAGACGTTCCGACGCGAAGCGCTGCATAATCACGTAGGAGATCGACGACGTCGCGAAGCTTTCACAATATTATTCGTAATACAACACAACCACTCGTTACCTCAAAACTCAACGTTAACGAACTCTCGTTATATTAAATTACTATACAGTTACGTCAGATTTAACGGAAACGTTTTAGTCCATTAAACATACATGTTTTGAGCTTCTTTTCATTAAAATAATATATGATAATTAAATCCTCGAAAAAAGTTAATCACTAATACTATATACAATATCAAAACTAAAATTAAACTTTCCCTGAAAGAATTGGTGTAAAATCAATTAAAAACAATTTAAACTAAATGTTTAGTCCTTACATCATTCAAAAATTATAAAAAAATTCTTTAAAAATCGCCTTACGTTTAAAATTTAGTCTTTCATTTTTTATTCGATAAATAATTCGTAATTGCTTTTGATGCCGCTTTAACTTTTGTTAAAATTTGTTGTTGTCATTGTTAATTATGTATTTTTACTGAAAGTTTCAGTGAGTTAATAATATCCATTATTTTTAATATAAAGTTTTCGTTAAAATTAAGTTTATATTTTGAAAAAGTTTTTCTGTTCAATGTTATAAAGACTACAAAATGTGTAAACGTGGCATTGATTGGATACTTACAACACTTTTGATCTTCATTCTTCTGAATGGTAAGTTTTTTTTTAATTTTAATTCATTATTAATAATTTATCAAAAGTTGACATATAGGCATATTGCGTTAATTATCTACTCAATCAATTGTCAGTTTATGTCTTGTGTAATGAATTAATATAGAAATGATATTAAGTGTGGTAAAAGTCTATTTATACATAGTGTGAACGCATCAAAATTAAATTTATGAATTTTTCCCTAATACCTATTCACCTAATTACATAGTTTTTCACCCAAGAAATTATATGATGATGGAATGATTGTCAATAAATGTGCTTTTGCATAAAAAACACCAAACTACCTGACTAACCTAACCTTAAAGTCAAATGTAAAAAATTAAGTTCATGTGACATGTCATACGCATACGAAAAAAGAAGAACAAATGTTTTTAAAAAACACAAAATTCTACCGGATTCTTATTTTCCAGATAAAATACTACATATCTTCATGAAAATAATTCAAAATAATCGACTATTAGATACGTTCACCTTATCTGGAAAAATAGCTAAAAAAATATTTTAGTAAAAAGTATACCTACGTGAAAAATATGTGCAATTAGTTCGATTGTATTTCTGTGTGCTTTTATAATTCATTAATGTTTATTGACAAAGGGACTCGCTTCAATACAACAAATACTAAAATTGGAACAATATTTTATTAAATTAGTTTCAGTGCGAAATAATTTCAATGATATAATTACATAAACTAACAGTTCAATTTATTACAATCATTATTTAGCATTTACATATTCAATCAAGTAAACAAAATTTCAGTATTTTACAAAATTATTTGGATTATTTTCAGGTACATAACATGAACGTATAAAAACACTGATTATGTTATATGATACTAGCTGACCCGGAAAACGTTGTTTTGCCAAATACATTGTAGAAAATAATTGAATTAATTATATAGCTATTTAAAATTAGGGGTTAATGGTAGAAAGTTGAAAATTTAGGGCTGTATGTATTTTTAATGATAAAATTAAAAAAAAAAAAAATTGATCACAAAATAAAAAAAATTGGGTGGACCCTCAATTTTTAGGGGTAAGAAAAATAAATTTATTTTATTGATTTATTTATTTTCTCGAAGGAAACAAACAGCCAACACAACAAGTATTACAACAATTAAAATTAAATGCAATATAGACCACAAGAGTCCCCTATATTACCACAGTTTAAAAAATTCAAAGCAACTAAAACAAAACTAAGACAAACACACAAAACCAACAACAAAAACAAAGAAATATAATAATAAGATAGGATAAGATAATATAAGAGAAAAGTTAAACATAATGATCAATCATATGAAATTCAATTAATAAAATTAATAAATAAAACACATCAATGAACAGTAAAACCATCAATTCAAGCAATGTATAAAATAATAAGTTTAAATTTTTTATAAAAAAATAATAGATAAAAAATATTATTGAAATAATAAGATTTAAAAATGTAATAATATAACAATAAATAACAAATGTTCGCCAATTCTCAGACCTACCCGATATGCGCACAAAATTTCATCATAATCGGTCCAGCCGTTTCGGAGGAGTATGATAACAAACACCGTGACAGGAGAATTTTATATTAGATTTACATATGTAGTATTTCACATGTAGAAGAAAAATTAAGTAGAATTTTGTTGATTTATTAAGCACAAAGTTTATGATTTGCATTTTTATAAGCGTTCGATGTACGTCCCTCAAGTAGGTATCTTTAAATTATTAACGTTTATCTGATTTAAAGGTAAGGTTTCGGTTGGTTTGGCGCAATTTTATGTTACAGCATATCTATTGACGATTATTATTTTTATACGTTAACATTTAGCGAAAACATTTGCCACTCGTCCTAAATGTGCTATTTTTTGTTAGTACAAAAAAGTTAGCTAGCTTGTTTATATAATAAAGGCAGCTGGTCTGTTGCCTATCCAATTTCTAGGATATGTCGTGATAACAAAGTAAGTAGGTATATATTTTATGATAATTGAAAAAAAAACACAATATGTAGTTAACTTCCAAATGACTTTATTAACTTCGCGTACTAGTATTCGGAGACTCTCGTCTCCATCATCAGGCGATTAGTAAAAAAAGTAAGTAGAATACTTTATATTTTATGTTTGAATGATTGAAGGTTAGTTAATAAAAAAAAAAAAAACTTTATGGTGACAATAATAAGTACATTGTACAAAAGGCGGGTTTATTGCCAAATGGCAATTTCTGCCAACCAACCTGATGTTTGAAAGAAATAAGAAAAATGATAAAGTACATGCCAGAACCATAGAAAAATACAAAATAATAAATAAATATACCCATACAAAAAAAATATATATATATCTATATATAATACATGCATACCTACATACAAAATATACCATATTCAAGAAATACATAAATATTGAATATGCATAAAGTGGAATGGGGAAAGGGGGACAAGGAAGGGGATGGAATTATGATGGGTTATTGAGGGCAAGATAGTGATGTTTCAGTCTACTTTTGAAAATGGAAATTGAAGGAGCAAGTCTGATCAGTAAAGGCAAATCATTCCATAACCGAGCTGCATGTATAGTGAAGGAAGATGTTACAAAAGATGTAGTTTAGTGTTGGTCTTGTGTTATTTTACTATGTTACAGCACATTTATTTCAAATTTACATGAAAATACATTTGTACGATCAATTTACATAGGGCGAGTTTGTCGTACAGGCGCGATTTCTTCAAACTAACCCGAATTATTGACACTTTATATTACGTTTGACTGATTGTAAGTTAATTAAAATAAGGTCCAATGTCATTTTATGCTAATTCACTATGTACGAAAAATGCAAAAATATTTTTTTTATTAAGAAATTGAGCAAATTTTTAGTTGAACTATCCTTTCTCATGTGAATAAATGTATACATAATTACGTGAATATGAGTAGAAAATTCATGAATTTAATTTTGATACGTTCACATTATCTAGAATTTTACAAAACATAATTCCAGGAATGTTATTTTATCGTATTATACTTGCAATATATTTTATACTTGTGTGTTTAAAATCAGCTGGAAAATTTTAAATATAAATATCATAAATTCGTTTATAATAAAATTAATGAATTGGCTAAATATTTCGAATTATTATTGTGTTGAATGTAACAAAAATTAACGGTTCAATTTTTATAATAAAGTTTACAGTCGTATACGGATTTTTGAGCACCCATTCTGAATGCCAAATGTTTATTGGCACGTACAGGATGAATGGTATGTTTATTGAACGCAGTTATTCTACTCGTTATTCCACTTATGGGCTAAAAAACTATTGTGAAGTTAAATAAATGACCTTTAATTACTTTCTTATCAATACGGGCTTCTTCCAATATTCTTTTGTTCAAATTTATACTGCTTGTCTCACTGATCTTATTACAATTTTTTTAATCGCCTGATGATGGAGTCGAGAGTCTCCGAATACTAGTAAGCGAAGTTAATAAAGTCATTTGGAAGACAACGTGTAAGTAATGAATAAGGAGTAAGGAGTAAATAATGTGTTTTTTTTTCAATTTATCTTGAAACGAACTTCCAACGGGTACCTACCTTTTTTAGTCAATAATATCGAAATTTTAGTTTCAATGGGCCTGTACCTAATATATAATTAAACTTGTTATAGCAACAATGTTTTACTAAACAATAATTAAAATACATATAAGTTAAAAATAGAATCTACTAAAAAAATATTTTTACAAAAAAAATATTGGGGAAAGGTGCTTGTATCGGATTGCTATTGCTAATTAGGAATTTATTATAATTAGGTAATAATTAATTAAATTAATAATTTTTGCTTGTAAAATTATAATTATCATTTGACACTGCCTACCTTACAACATAACAGCCAATTATTATTTACAATTAACACCTGATGCCTTAATCAATTTTAAATTTCCCGTACCAAATTGATAACAATGGTAATTATGTTGCGAAAAACATTTGAAGGGGTAAATTAGTAAATTACATCGACAAGAAATATTTAAATTGATAATGTTAGGTATCTAGAAATGACAAATTATATATCTAATAATTCATATTTCTACTTTTCTTTATGAATCTACACATAGTTTCATTAGAAATGAAGTAGAATATTATATTAATGTTTAAACGCTTAATTAAGAAAGTAGCCGGACAGCAAGTTAAATTTGGACATTTCTAAGTATTTCAAAATTAGCATTCGAGAACTTGAAACTTGAAACCAGACTTACAATAAATTACCTTCTTTGCCTTCTGTGAATAAAAAAATAATTTAATTTCATCTACGATGTAAGTTGTACTTTTATTCAATAATTTCAGCCATCACTAATTTTGAGATGTTTTATATCTTACGTTATTTTTATGGAGATATTATGTAATATTTTACCTGGGGAAAAAGAATCCGGTAAAAATAGTTAGATTTTCTCAACACGAAATTATTTTTTTGCATTTTAGAACGCGTTCGACGTATTACAAGTAGGTATAGTTTATAGTATTGATTGATGTGTAGGTAAGGTTTAACTTTTATACATCTTGTGAAAAACTATATAATTATTTACGTGAATGTAAGTAGAAAATTTATGAATTTATTTTGGTGTGTTAATCTTTTAAGCTAATTCTTTATCCCTAACGATGTTGTTGATGCTAGATGATTCATTGTTTCAAAATTTTACGATCTTTATATCGTCTTAATTGAAAAGATAGACTTATCCCGATAATGCATATATCATTTTGATTATACGAGAAAGCAGGTATGTACCTATGTTTGTACTTAATTTTCACCGCATTTCCAGTCAAGTAAGCCTTTATTATTTTCTATAATTTTATGTAATTTGTTCGTTACATTGAACATACACCTATAATTGTTCCAAATATTTCTATTTTTATTATATTTTCTCCTTTCTATAAAATATAGGTACTCAAGTCATTGAAATCACCGCATGATATTTTAACATAATAATATATATAAATGGAGACATAAGATATTACATATTATTATTGTGAATATACATAGTCTTAGAATATAATAAATTATTTCCTATTCCAACAGTTGCATTATGCGGCATCTACTAACGTATATACGTATGTAGTAAGTATTAAGATGGCAACTTAGTAATACATAATGATACTGCAGTGTAAAAGACGTAAGTTTCTTTGTGACAGGAATATTATTTATAAATTTCACAAGCTGTTACATTAGGTAATGTATTTTTTAAGGCATAATTAGAATGTAGTTTATGTGTAAATTGTGCACTGACCGCCAACTTGTGAAAAAATGCAAGTTTGTGTAAATTAATATAAATAAACTTGAAATATTTCCTAAGTACATCCACAGTTAGAAATCAAAGCTTAAATTCTGAAGAAATGAAAGTAGGAAGTCCGTAGAGGTGTTTACCTGCCATCAAATTAAATCGCAGATCCGAAACTCTAAAATCATGCTGGCCAACCAATTAAAAAAAATATGAACCTAACCTGAAATCTGAGCTCAACTGATACCTTATCGTCATTTCAAAGCACCCAAAGTTGAATGAATTATTTACTTATTTATCAACAGAAAAAAACATCCATAACAGTCCTTATAGTATAATAAACAATACACAACATACTTGAAACAATGACAATCAACATATTATGATAGCAAGCAACGACAAACAAAGGTATGAAAACAAAAGTTAAAAGGGATTCTCAGTCGAAAACACGTACGTTTGAACAAATCTTCTCAGAGTATATTTCCTCGCAGTGTAGGTACTCTGAATCATTCAAGATATCAACTTCAATACAGCAACTTTTTCCTATTACATGGGGTCGATATAAACAGTGCTTGACTTCTAGTGCCTAAATTTTGCAGAAACAATATATTTCAAATAAATGTAGCCTTTTGCATTTACATACATAAATTAATCTTCTTCGTGTCATTATCAATTGGACTGGTCTGTTTTTACCAATCTTTCCTGTCCCCTTCCGGTCTTTTAAGTTTAACCTACCTATGTGGTAGAACGTATGCCCTCCGCTGCACGATCCGTTTTGGTGTTTCTTGGCTATCCTCTACAATATCTGCCTACGGTCATGCCATCAGCAATGGTAATGAACAAATCTGAGTAGGTACCTGATATTTGATCAGTTATTCAGAATAAAGTTTTTTCTTTTCGACTTATTATTGTACTTGAAATTTTAAGTAAAACGTTGGACGTATCATACAAAATGTTATTTTGATCGTCTCGATAGGCTCTTATATTATATTGTAGTACAACATACAGCTATTATCGAAATTGACGATTTTTATTATGAGCCTATAAAATTAATAGCATTGTTTATCCATTTTATAACGCTATCAATGTTATCCACTCATTTCCGGAGTGATCTGAATTTTAATGATAATCTATAATAATATGTACCTACATACTTAAATGGAACAAGGTTATAAGTACCTATAGTATTTCGGACATAAAGTCACTCTTTTTTACTTCCCATGAGTAAACTCGTATTAGCTAGTGGTCTCACAACATTGAAGCATTAAGCCGGTAATACACATGACTGTAGCAGGCACACTTGTATAACAGCTCCTTGTACATGCACATGCCACTTACTATCATTTGTGTATATATGCTAGCTGGCATGCCTGTATCTGCCACGCAAGTAGATATCACAACATTTGATTTACTGGCATGCAACATGAGGGAGGGGACGCGGGGGGCTACGTCGCGACAGGTACAGGTATGCCAGTAGCTGACCTTCTTTTTTATTTTATTCGTAATTTTCCCTAACGATTCATCAAATTTTTCTGGCAGCAGGTTTCTGTAACCATCTATATCTTCTTGTCGCATTTCTGTAAGCAGACAACTACTTGCTCAAAAAATTTTCCCTTCTGCTAATCCAATCTAAAGAATAGTAAAAGAAGACGAATTTGGGTGAACCAAATTCGTCTTCTTTTACTATTCTTTTTTCTCTCATTAAATTAGCCACACATTGTACTACTAATTGCAATATGATGATATTTAATTCATTTTGAATGTTTTCCATTGCAAAAAAAGCTTGAGAATGAGTGATTTGAGACATGTACTGTCTCGTGGCTAGCTTGTGTATACGTCTTGCAAATACAGGCATGCAAGGACTCAAATTGCATGCAAGTTTAACTTGCAAATGTATCCACATCGCGCCAGTAACTTCCTCATGCCATTAACAAGCATGCACGCTACTGTTCCATTTTACAGGCATGTGTATCGCCGCCTTTATGTAGAAGGATATGATATTTGATAGAGATAATACCAATAATTATGACAATTTATATAGCATCGTATTGTGATAATATTACTTCAAGGGCGCTTTACAACATATCGATCAATATCTTCGTCAGTCATTAAAATTACATACCTTCATAGTATTAATATAAAAATATTTGTCAGAAAGATAAAACAAATTAAGATGTTTGCAATTATTACATCTGTATTAAAAAAGAGTTGAGAAACAAACATTCGCATTCATCATCTAATAAATGATTTTAAATAGGGTATGCATTTCTTGAATTCTGCGGGACACTAGAGAAACCTACCTAGGTATATAAAAATATTTCAAGACCATTTTTGGGTAAGAAAATAATTTAGATTGTGTCTCATTCTTAGAAAACTTTAACAAAAAACGACCAATTGCAAATAAATAAAAAAAAAATCTAATTACAACTTAATAATGATTGGTGTCTTCCAATCATTATTAAGTTTTTGCCCAAAAAGCTTTAAGACTCCATTCTAATAACGTGAATTTTTTTTGATCGATTTTAATTTGATAGGTTTTGTTATTTAAGATCCAAACAATATGAACCAATCCATTATTTAAACGAGCTATTTAGTTTGAAAGCTTATTACTCTGAAGAACATCTGATAAAGAATTGATCTCACGCTTTTGCATAAATTTTTAAATGTCTTTTGTTAAAAAAAAAATTAGACATTTACATCTATAATTCAGTGATGTTTCATCATCCTTAATATCTTGATTTTTAGTGGCACAGAGAGGACAGCTTGCATGTTTATTAAATCCAGCTTGTATTCTGGCTACCTCACTTGTAAAATATGCCGTGTTAGAAGTATAGTAGCTCTTTAATAAATTAATTTTAAAATATTTACTATGGATATTTCTCTCTGATCGGGTGAATGATCAATAATTCAAAAATATCAATTACTTAATAGAGGCAGACATAAACGATTAAGGTTTTTTTTTTGTAATACTCATTATAAAAAGTCGTATTGTGCCACAAAATAATCATAAAAAATATAAAGTTGTTATATTCCCAAAGCACGTGAATAACATTATTGTGCTTTGACAGACAGAAAGCTCTGCAATAAAAATAAAGGTCATAAAACGTCAGAACGATAATAATCTAATAAGAAAGTTAAGTTAGAAACAAATAAATATGTAGGTATTGGTGTAACAGAGGGGGTGGTTGCCTATTTTTATTACCGAGTGTCTATTTTATTGCCGACATTCCAAAAACCTCAATAAAGAAAGTGGAAAAATGTGGATAGAACATTATTAGAATCATCAATACCTACGTCTAGTAGTCGTACGCACAACGCAGTCATTATTTGGTACAGCTATGTAAGTACTATTTCGGAGAAAAGTATCCAAGTATTTATATTATTACAGAGATGTTTCGGATAAACTTTTCTTTATTTTCATTACATATTTCAGGCGGCTGGTGTGGGGCAGTGCATATCATCACATTTTTTTTTTTGTCTTATGTAAACCGATTTTTTGATTTTGTTATGTGAATGATCATGTGCAAGAAGAATAAAATAAATAAATAAAAGCACCGAGTGTTAATAAAGTATTGTACAGCTTTTAACATTTTATAGCGATATGTTCATACGACATCCTTGCTTTTTAACATTTCCGAAATACAATAGAAACAAAGAAAGTTAGTTGAAAAAAGATTAAATGTATAATTATAAGGGAAAAATTATCAACTTCTGCAATTGAGAATTCAGAGGAAAATACCTGGAAAAAGGGGACTAGGTTGGAGGACCATCTCTTGACGGCTGTACACTAAATGACAATGGTTCAGAAGTAGCACCACATTGCTGTTCTGGACAACAGTCAGTAAGGTGGAAATAACCCTGATTATACCGTTCCGTCCTCTCTGCCCTCCCCAGTTGAGACACGGCGTGAGCTTATTCAAATATTTATAACAAATTTAGAAAAACTTTAACTTAATTGCGTAATATATTATAATGAAGATTTTTTCACTAATTTCTAAACATGTCTGCCTACAAGTTCCTATAATTTGCTGAAAGCTTTGTAAATTAAATTGTGTAATGAAGTTTATGTCTGTATTTTATTAATTTGTAAGTATATAAATATAATAAAGAGATGTTTTGAGTAGGATTTAATATCTTAATATTACTTATTTGATATTAAAAAAAGTAGAAAAATCTTTAGGAGACAGATGCTATATTCATCCACTGAGAAACAACAACACTGTTAAAAAAAATTGACAGTGTTGTCAGGAAGTATTAAGAGTTCTACAAATACAAATTTTCGAGGGAATATTGTTCCAACAGCGAGCACAATGCACAAAAAATGAGTTCGACAAAAAGTTTGTTCTGTGTGGCGTAGGTAATTGCTAGAACCAACCTACTCTAAACAATTTTACATGATACTATCACAAATTATAATATAAAAGGCTGTGTTATTAAATAAATTAGTTAGCCGTTGATGTCATAAGGCGAGATGAAAATTTAATTAAGGTCAAGTTGTATAATTCTTACTACTTATTGTACCGTCTCCCTTCCTCATTAAGTATTTTCTCATTTCTTGAAGAAGATGTTATGAACATAATGATTGCAATATTCATTTGAAATAGCGCCAGTCTTATCATAATAATAACAATTTGTTGAAGGCTTTCGCGGTCTTCGTTAATTATAGATGTTGATGTTCTTCCGGGTTTAGCGTGTCTCGTAAGTCTCCCTCCTTCATCTTGAACACTCGACTCTGCTGATGGAGTCATTATCACATACTTTTGATAATGATTCCATCAGTAGAGTCGAAGCATCAAGAATAAGGAGCGAGACCAACGAGACGTGGTTAACTCGGAAAAAATCGACATCTATAATAATCAGAAGTCTTTGTATCTTTACATGTTATCATGCAAATTATCATTTTAAAACAATAAAAATGAGATAAAATATAATAGGTATGATAAGATAAATTGAAAAAAAAAAACATGGTAAATAGTTAACTTCCAAATGAATTTTATTAACTTCGCTTATAAGACTCTCGACTCCATCATCAGACGATTAGAAAAAAGTGCAGTATTTATAATTTTTTTAGGTAAAAAAAAAATTAGGAGAAGCCTCTATTGAGATTACAAGAAACTATTGGGAAGTGATGCGCTGTGGACGGATTCAAAAGAGAAGACTTTAAATAAAAATAATAACCTTCTCCGGTATTTACTTTATTTCGAAATGGGGAAACCACAGAATAACCTAAATCAGAGAAGAGCAAAAAATGCTAGATAATCAACGTAATTTAAATTTCTTATAGTAAATGTGAATTATGATTTAATATACATATTTTGCACTGATTATTTTCATATAATTTTACAGAAAATAGGTAACAATATCACCTAATAAATGATATTTTATCAAAATTTGGTCGATTTCGTGAGTACAAAATGAATCATTGTATATCTCGTACACAATGTTTTAGCATAAAATAACGCCAAACCTAAACTAACCTAACCTACAATCAGTCAAACGTAAAAATAATTGTCAATAAATGTATCTACTGTTGCATAAAATAACATCAAACATTACGTAACTTTATCTTACCTACAATGGGTACGAGCGCGTACAAAAAATGCAAATAATTTATATTGTTCCCAAAAATCAACAAAACTCTATGTTCAGCATTTCCATTCTCCAAATAAAATAATAAATATTGACATAAAAATAATCCAAAAAAATGACGTTTAGGCACGTATTGGATAATTTTCCAAAGCAAGTAGAGCAACATGATTTTTATATCCAAAAAGGGTTTATTTAAAATTCAAATATATTCTCAAATATTGTCTATTTAATGTGTAGTGACGTTGCAGTCGATCAGCAACGGGATTTGAACTTATAATTATTTAGAAAAAAAAACTCAATATTTTTTGTGTTGTGGAAATACATTTTTAATTTTGATGAATAAAATATAAAAACACATTATTAAGCACTGTTTAATCTCCCCTTTCTTAGGTTAGATACCGAACGTCTGAACAGGGAAACTGCCTGAAGATGCCTTGGTATAAGTATAGGCGAAAACGTTCGGTATCTAACCTTAAAAAGTAGAGATGAAACAGTGCTCAGTAATATATAAGGCTTATATTTTATTTAATTAAATTAGAAAAAAGAACTTTGATCAAAATGTTTTATATTCGAACCCACCTACTATGTTCCATATTATTAAGTGATGTTGAAAAGTTCGTAATATGAGAAAGGTTTACGTGGATGGGTAAAAAAGTGTTAACAAATATGTATATAAAGTGAGACTGCTCAAGTATTCCATCTAAAAACATTCCCTGAAGGGTAGACAATAGATCGATTGAATAGTCAAATATACAGGAATCATTTGGGAATTGTAGCCGGGTAAACAAACAACATCCCTTGTAAAAATAATACTTTCCGGCATAGGAGAGGAAGCTTTATTATAGTATTCTATTCCGACGGGTCAAATCGGGTTACAACGAATTTGGCAGGACAGGAATCATTTATGTCATTCAAAATCAAATGATTTGGGTATTTTGCCAATAGATTAACAAAATAAAAACCAACAAAATTATTATTTTTAATTTTAAGTTATTTCGAATTGCCGGATATTTGTGTATCTGTTAATTAAAGAAATACGCAAAAATATTCACATTTTATTTATTTGATATCGAAAATGTTCCTTAACTGTTATTTGTAGAAAAAAATTGTTCTAGACTATTTTTGGAAACAAATTTGCTTTTACTCGATTTTGGATGGTTTTCGAAAATACAAGGGGCCTGAGTCAAAAAACATTTTAGCGTTACATTTTCGTGTCGCAATCGTTCGGATATAGATGAAGTTGCGACAATGTGACAATTTTTGTTAATATTGTGTATTTTAGCTACGAAATTGACACCTGCTCGCAACGTCGTCTATATTTGAACAAAGACGTGACGTTAAAATGTGTTTTGACTTCGGGTCCAGCTGTGTGGGATGTTGCCACAAACTGTCTCTTTTGATTCTGTCATGAATTTTTTGATCTATTTTCAATTTGTAAAATGTTTATGGATTATCTCATACATTTCACGTCGACATAATTCGTCGATCAAGACCTACACGTTACACAGAAAAAAAAATACAAACGAAATCTTGAGTTATTATACATACAAACATACATACATCTGACGACCGGTGTGGCGTGGAGGTTAACGGACTTGCCTTTGAGTCACTAGGTCCCGGGTTCGATTCCTGGCCAGGGCAAAATGAAGAATGACCTTTTTCAGATTGTCCTGGGTCTGGGTATTACATGTATACGTGTGTAGTGCATTGTATATATGTGTATCGTCGCGTTAGTACCCATAATACAAGATCCACATCTTAATTTGGGACTAGCTCGGTCTGTGTGAATTGTCTATACATGTTATGTTATACATATCATCACGCCGCTTCCCTCGCGGGATAGGCAGAAAGGACCGAGCGCCACTTCCTTCTATCCTTGCATACATCTTTCGCTTCCGTTATTGTCATACAAATCCTCATGCATGCTCTCCTGTTCAATGTGCTCAACATGTGAACGTCCTGTAGGATTTGATTCAAATGATCTTGCCATTTAATCCTCGGACGTCCATGTCTCCGAGCACCATTCCTCTCAGCCAAATATAATATCTTATTAGTCATTCTGTCCTCATTCATTCTTTCCACGTGCCCAAACCATCTTAACTTATTTACATTCTTAGAAATTATGATACGTTATTACAAATCAATCAATTTATTGATTTATTCATTATGTATAAACAATAATGAGTAAAATGACAGTTGTTACCTTTGCGTCACTCAAAGCTCATAATACATACACAAAACAGTTATAAATAATAATATAAATATTATTATTTATCATACAGTATTCGTTATACTGAATATATCGTTACATCCGTATTCATCAAGAAATAATTCACAGGGTATGTGGGTATATATGTTTTTTTCGGGCCATAACTTAGTAAGACAGAAACAATCGACCGAGATAATAGAATATTTGATGTTTTCTGTTTTTATTATGTGTAATATATTTTTATATTTGATTTATAGCGCAGATCTATCTTATTGCTGTACGAACATAATGATATATATAATATGTTATCTACTTACTTCTCAAGAAATAATCTGGATAAATATGGAATGGAAGCCATAGAATGCCTAACCAAGCGGCTAATGCAATAATAAGATTTATGATTTAATCTCACTTGACCCTTATCATTCTCCTTGAGAACAAACTGATGATATTATGAGAAATTTAATAATCTGCATTTTCTAATGTAACTTTGAGGATTTTTTTTTATTACTTCATTCATAAATACACAGTATAATATACTGTGTATTTATGAATGAAGTAATAAAATATATTGATATTACAATAACAAAATAATATTACACATAGTAAAATGCTCCCTCCATAAGCAACCAAATGCATTATAAAAGATTATTAATAAAATTAAAACACTGGCCATGTAGCCAGGAGACCACCTGAGTATGTAGGCAATAAAGAACAATGTATCAAGGTTACTGGCAAGAGACCAAGGGGAAGGCCAAAGCGCAGATGGTGTGAAGTAGTGAGACAAGACATGAGGAGCTCTGATGTTTCCCAAGAAGATGCGTTCGACAGAACCAAGTGGCGTAACCAAACTAGAAAGGCAAACCCCACCACCATGTGGGACTAATAATTGCCCAAGGAGAAGAAGAATAACATAACATGTATAGACAGCTCACACATACGGAGCTAGTCCCAAACTAAGATATGAATCTTGTATTACGGGCACTAATACGACGATACACATAAACAATGCACTAAACACATATACATGTAACACCCAGACCCAAGACAATCTGAAAAAGGTCATTCTTCATCTATCACTGAAATTAAAACACTGTTTTATTTCACTACGAAGATTGTTTATTTGTTATTTGTTGGGGCTCTTTGATGTTTATTTATTTACACAATATACGGCGTGAGCCTTTTACACGTTTAATAAAAAAAGTGTATCTAAGGAACAAAAAAAAATCGCATATTCTATACAAAACAATACATCACAAAACCACAAGTCAAGATTAACAATAAAATAATATAATGGTGACTAAATTTTTACCATTTCTAATTTCTAAGGCTTTTAGTATAATATCTAGTTTTTTTTGCAATTTAATGTAAAATATATTTTTCCGTCTTTAAACTAACTATTTATTGAACGGATTATCTTGAACGATTGAACGATGAGATCGAAAGCAATTATTCAAAGCACAAAAAGTGCTCAATCATACGTAGAAGTTCTACCTATTTGTAAATTTGCCTTTCATTTGTAATAAAAAAACTAATAAATTATTTTTTTAATGGTGAATTATGTGATATTGTGAATAAAAATAACAATTTTTTCTATGCAGTAAAATAAAAACTTATACAGAGTATTCGGCAAAACGTTAGACAAACTGATACGGTTATAGAGAGAATCATTTGAAGTATCTTGTCGTGGAAAGGTACTCGTTGAAAAAAAAACAATTCATAGTACAAAATAAGTGTGCTTGAGTAAGCGACTAGTAAACGTTTTTATTTATTTTTTATAGAAATACCATATTTTTATGCTGTACATTATTTTTAAAAGAGAAAAAATTAGATAAGTTTTGACATTATTGAAGAACTCGATCGCTCTTGCAAACAATTTGCAATGTGGCCTAAGCATGAACTAACTCTTTTCATTCGCTCTTTTTCATAGCTCATAGTCTTTTTAAACACCGCTTTCTGGAAAAGATATTTAAATCTACAAAACAGGTGTAAATTAGTAGATATTAATGTTGAATTTTACTGCATCTCATGCACGTTGGTAAATAAAAAAAATTATCCTTGTGGTAAATTTTGAGACATTGTGATTTTACAGAAAAAAATGAGACACTCTGTATACACCCACAAAATGTTTCAAATCAGTTGTTCTAAGTTCTAACGTTTTGTTTATCACGTTGTATTTAAATAGTTTTTGATAATGAATTCAGATTAAAAACGTAATAATGAAAATTTAAACAAAATACCTGCCACACAGAGTAGATATCTACGTGAAACTTTATTAAAAAAAAGCTTAATAAGCCGCACTTCCTACGTTTCGGTTTGCAGATTAAATGAAACACGATTAAAAATACATTTAAAATTGAAAACATAAAAAGTTTTCATCATAGCTAATGTAATTTAAAATAATAATTTAATATTTATCGGGAGTTTCGCGCTACGTCGCGAATAAATTGACATATTATAACTACCCACTGCATACGTTATCGTTCGATATAATTTCCAGCCAGGAAGTCAATCCCTAGCTAGTAGAGTATGAATATCATGTTAATAATATATACAGTTTGCTTTACATTATTTTAATCATGATCAAGCTATAATTAAGATAAAATATTGCTTAAAAGCGCATAATATGTTAAACAAACTTCGATCACATAGAATAAACGCAAACTGTTTATAATTTATTTAATCAAGGCATAAACTTGGTTTCGACTTGCAAAGTCATTGTTGAACTCAATAATTTTGTCAGTAGAAACCAAGTTACTTACTGTACCTATTATTAAACATAGTAAACTCAAATAGTGTGTATAGGTATATTTCCATACATTATAACAAAGTTTTACAAAATAAACGTAAGCTCAATGTTTAATTTAAAGTAGGTGCGTTAACGTTGTAAAAATTCATCTTAATATGAGTTTTAAAATGTAATCTTAAAACACTGTTTAATAATCACATATAGGTAATTTTGTGTTTAGTCAATAATTAACAATGACAAAATGCTATTTGACGAGCGCTTTCGCCTTGCGGCATCGTCAGGGCAAGAGTCACTTAAAACTCATTACTTAAAACTCGTTATTTAAAACTTGTTACTTATGTGCTATAAACTAGTTACTTAAAACTATTACTAAGTAAATCAGTTTTAAGTAAATCTCGCCGTAAAAATGCCGCAAGGCGAAAGCGCTCGGCAATTAGCATTTAGTCATTGATTGACTTTTTTTTTTCTTCCCGTGGAGCACCCGGTAAAGAATTGGTCTCCCACTCTTCTGCGTAAGTTTTCGAGTGTCCTGTAAAAGGCAGGTGTTTGAAAAAAATAAGACATTTTACATCTTAAATTCAGCGATGAGGCTTGCCACCCATCCTGAATGTCTTGATTTTATATTGGCATGAAGAGGACAGTTTGCATGAATCTTACGTGCAGCTGATCTGCTGGCTACCCCACTTGTGGGATATGCCGTGATGGTATAGTATAGTATAGTATAATTGACTAAATACAAAATAATACGTGAAAATTAAACAGTGTTTTAATAGAACATTTTAAAACTGAAAGTAAACTCAATATATTATTTATTTCTCTTTGACATACCTATATACCTAGTTCATTACTTATCTCTATGACATACCAATATAGTTCATAACTTTAATGAGCATCACGGTGCAGTCATACAGTCTAAAAGAGAGAACTATTTAAATTGATTCACCAGTATACGGTAGAAGACTAAAAAGTTCACGTACGTAGATACGTTCTCAAACAAAATAATAATGTTTAATAATAATATAATATGTATGTAATGGCAACTTGGTAAAATTATTCAAACTAACAATATCCAAAATAAACCAAACATTTCTCAAATTGAATTAGTTTATTACAAACAGAGAAATTAGCTGTCACCCACAATCATGTACAACAGTCTACATTATATAATAATATATTTTCTCATTCAACTAAAGTACGAACATTTGATATTCTCATTAGTATTAGTAAATGTGAAAGCCATGAAGTCCCCGGTAAGAAAAATGATCTGTCACTTTTTATAAGCTTTCGAGTGTCCTGTAAATTTTTTACCTGAATATGCATAAAAGCATAGGCAAAAACTTTCGTGACGTAAGGGCAATGTAACGTTGTGGAAATTAAAAAATGTTTTTTTTTCAGTTGTATTTTTATTTCCTTTTAATTACAAACATAAAAAATAGCAACAATAGAATGACATAGAAACAAATATACATTTTTCAAACACACAATAATATTTATATGCGAATATAAAAGTTTGTGTGCTTTATTCTGTGATGAAAATTATTACATAATCTATGATAAATGTAAGTTATTAGATTATACCTACTTGTATAAGTATAATATATTTGTTGTATAATAATTTACCTAATTATATTTATGAGAAGAGTTTGTGTAGCGCTTTCATTGCTGCTATCACGTGAGTTGATTAGATCATAACAAAATACGACATGTATAATACTGATATGGATTAAAGGAGAGAATTTTTTAATTATAATAATTATCTATACACAACATCGAAATATAAAATAAACACAAAACGGTAATGATTTTAGATAAAACTTTGTTAAGCTTCAAAAAGTTCAGGACTCTTCTTCTTAAAGTGCCATGCCAGGTCCTCCTTACTTCGGCTATCATCCTGGCGTAAGCTTCTCTGCCCTGTGTTAGCCGGAACAGCTCTTCCATCATTCTGGACTCCGTTCCACTCACGGATGTTTCTTAGCCAGGACATCTACTACCTTCCTAAATCAAGACTACCCTAAATTTTTTCCTTAAAAATGAGTTGGAGCAAACCATATTTCTCATTTCGAAGTTCATGTCCCAAATATCCCATTTTCCTCATATTTATATTGGACAATATCTCTCTACCTGTTCTAACCCTCCGCGACACCTCATTGTTGGTAACTAAATCAGTCCATGGGATGCGCAACATTCTGTGGTGAAGTCACATCTCAAATGCTTCTATTAGGTTCATTGTGTTCGCTTTGAGGGTCCAAGTCTCTACTCTGTATAGCAAAATGGAACAAATATAACACTTTGCTTACAGGACTTAAATGCCTGAAAAATGTGTTAACATTAGTAAGAGAGAGGATGGGTTTAAAACACGATGTTCACCACGAGAAATTTTATTGCCGACTTATTTATATAAAACATGTCACAATCAACAAAACCACACAGGGTTGCCACATTAACAATTATGTACCTAAGTGTTTAATATTGGCAAAGCACTTATGTGTGTTTTAATTATATGGGGGAGGCTTACGGTCAATACAAATACTTGATTCAATCAATATACCTACATAGAAAACCAGAGACAAAACATCACCAATATTAATACAATTTATGTAAAAACAGACTCACTAGATTGCACTGTATTATAATTATGGAGTCAGGGTGATTCTTCGATGTCCCACAAATGGGGTAATCAACAAACCATCCGCATGTAATTTTTATTTATTTATTTATTCAAAACCAGTTACACACTTCAGACAACACATACAAATAAATACAAACAATTATAATCATTACAAGAGACCATGCATTGCCCAATTTAAAAGTGTATACAAATTAACTATTTGATGTATTTCATTAGCCCATAAGGTTGTCATGTAATATAAAAAAAGAACAAACAATAATAAAATTATTAGAGATAAAGCATTAATCCTAAAACAAACAGTAATCACCATCAATCAATCCAATACTGGATCAATACACAAACATACAAGAATAATAAAAACATAACAACACATTACAAATCAAATATAAAATTTAAAATTATGATAGTCATGTTAACATCAATCGAGCACAGCAAGTAAGGGAAAGGGAAGGGAGGAAACTCATCGTAATGCAGAAGGATAGTCGCATCAAAAAACAATTTTAGATTATTAATCCTGCACATCATCTCGCAATTTGCGCAGTATAGACATCTTGAAGCCATTAGGGCTGAGAGCGAACATGTCAATGTCACAAAATTTATTATTGTAGCTATTCATTATACGGTAGAGAGGATTTCGCAAACCGGCGTTTGTATTAGCTCTACTTAAGTTAAGGGGCCGGTAAGATCTTCTTTCTGAGGGGACACGAAAGTCAATTTTGGTTAATAATTGGGACACACTCAACTCCGAAGTACACACCTTCTGTAGAACGCATGCGTCAATAAGCTCACGCCGCCCCGACAACTCCATCAAACCACCACTGTACCCATCACCATATCTACGTTTGCACATTCTCAAAAATTTGCGTTGAATACGATCTATTGCCGTAATATATTTATCGTACATTGGATTCCAAATGGTCGAGCAATATTCGAGCCGTGTTCGAACAAGAGTAATGTATAATATTGTCATAGAATTGGGATCTTTAAATTCCTTAGTTGCCCTCAAAATGAAGCCCAAAGTCCTATTGCACTGTTCAGTAATCTCATCAATATGCGTATCAAAGTGTAGTTTACTGTCAAAAATAATACCCAAGTCCCTTATTTTGTTCAGTTGTTCCAGATCTATTCCATTTATTGCGTATTTATGTTTTATAATTTTTTTGTTTTTTGTAAAGGTTATAGAATTACACTTTTTAAGATTCAATTCGAGCTTGTTTTCAACACAATATTTGTAAACTCTCCCTAGATCTTCCTCCAATCTTTTTGCATCATCCAAGTTGCGTATTTGCCTGAAAATTTTAAGGTCATCCGCGAAAAGAAGAAACTGAGAGTGCAATATGCATTTACCAATGTCATTTATGAAAATTGTGAACAATAATGGGCCTAGTACTGAGCCCTGAGGCACTCCAGATGTCACGGGAACGCAGTCCGATTCGAAACCATTCATTGTTACAGACATCAGTCTGTTCGTTAGATACGACTTAACCCATCTTAAGAGATCACCATGTATACC